>JAFIRS010003444.1:0-134607 GCA_018342105.1 Gonioctena quinquepunctata
AAAGCTCCCACCCTCTTTTCAATTATTGAAGAATTGATTCTCTTCAAATCTACAACTTTTGGAAGAAAAGACATAGTAAGACTGTATGAAAAAAATATAGATTATTTCACCTTATAAAAAATACACTCACTCAATTGAGAAACTTCTCGTACTCTGTATTCACTCTGATGATATTATCTAACATCTGATTTCCCATCAACGACTCCACACATTTTATAAGAGACATCCCCACCCCATTTCCAGTAGATGGGAGTGTGAAGGTCAGTGCGCGCTTGAACATCAGCACATTCATCAATACTCGCAGTTCACTCCTACCTCTCTCACAGGATGAATGCCCTCCTCGCTTGAGAGGTACAAGGATTCATGAAGGTCATGACTACACAGAATATGTATGCCTACACCACAACTTTAGTCAAGGTCAAACAAACATCGAGATCAAATCTTAAGGTTGCCGAAACAATCCCAACATCAAAACTCAAGGTCAAATCTCAAAGTCAAAACTTAATGTTATGAATCTCAAGGTCAAACTCAAGGTCAAAACTGAAGTCGAATCTCAAAGTCGACGAAACCCCATGTCAAAACTCAATGACAAATCTCAAAGTCAAATCTCAAGGTCAAACACACACACATTGCACACCTGCAACCATTCAAGGTCACACGTGACGTCATAGTGGTGGGGGGAGAGCCAGAACCGGCTTAAATCTCCTACTATATACATATATATATATATATATATATATTAATATATTTATTTGTGGTTTTATATTTATACATGTGTAATTTTACATTTGCGTCATTTTATATTTGAATAATTGTATATTTGTGTGACTCTACATTTATATTTTTGTTATCCATCTATATAAGGTGTCGAATTTTTAATTATAAATTTCTTTTTTTTTAGTTTTTGTTCACATATGTATTTTATATCTATATTTCTTATGATTTAGTTTATATATTATTCTTTAGATTTTACCCAATTTATATTTAACAACAAGTAATCTTGTTTTGGGTTCCTTTTTTAATTTTTTAATTTTTCTGTTCTCTGTTAGAGCGCAAATGAATATTCTCATTTTTTCCATTATTATTATGCTATCATAAAGAATAGTTTTTAAGTTAAGGCGAACGTTTTAAATAAAAAATATAACTTTTTCCCCTGTGTATGTGTACGCTTATCTTTGGTTAAGCCTTGGTATATTGATGTATGCAATTCACTTCATTCAATCGTATAAAAACTCGAAAATTGTTTATAACATACAAGAAAAATAACAATTGTTGCTACGTATTTTGAAAATGGAAGATGAGCTAGAGCTACGGCTCGAATTTTCAATGAAATTCGTACAGAGAAAACGTATGATATCAGTATGTTACAAGTGATGCATGAGTTCATGACGTCAGGATCAGTGCAAAATAAAAAAATTAAACAAGCAAAGTCCATGAAAAATCAAGGGGTCGCTGTTCCAGTTATAGGACATGAAGTGATGGACAGCATTCAATCTTTGGGAAAACTTGAGACTATCTCTGGAGTTTCCAAAAGCAGGTGGGATAGTTTGAGAAATATTTCTAGAGCTGCTCTAGAGTCCATGTACTGGTTAGGCATCTCTGGAATTTATTCCGAAGTTATCTGCATCCCTTCATTCCACAGACCCGTGCAAATCATCGTGAGATGAAATCATAATGTTCAGTTAGCTTGCATTTCTCATGTTTTTCGCATATTCTACAAAGGGCTTGTAAAGCTTTCTTCTTTTGGTGCCTTGGGTCACTGATAGTCGTCAGGTCCATATCTTTGATTCATTGAACGGTTTCACAAGCCTTACCGTGAATCATCCTCAACATATATCATGGAATATTGAATATCATAATTCGTTTATGAGATATTGTTATGTTATTTCTATGCGAACACACTATACATGGACAGTCACCGAGTATGTTAATCACGCTACACCAAACTTGTACGATGAGGCCATTCCATGCATTTAGGAGGTCACTGTCGAATGCTTTACCATTGAATTAATTTACATTCGTGGGTTGAGTTCAAAATTAGTTGGCGGCCTAGCTGAATTATAGCAGCATGCCCTTCCGAACGGCATGAATATAACATGATATAAGGGGTGTTAGTTCAGTTAATGATTCAGACCCTCGAAAATGGTGTCATATTCTGCGTCAATGATGATTGTAGCGCTGTTAACTTCCGCATAATGAAACACGACATTACGCTGTTTGCAATGTCGATATGAAATTTGTAATAATAGGTTGAGCGGTGATTCTAGGATATATCGAGTATGTAAATTTTTTTTATTGAAGTGTTAGCATGAACATAGACGAACATCACCTCTGGCTTATCTACTTTAGATTGGCCGATGGGTCTGCGAGAACCGAAAAAGCGTGAGGTGCTTGATATCAGTTATTTCAATATCATCATGAAAAGTAAGTGGGGAGCACAGAAGACTAAAAAAGACTACGGGAGAAAAACTTCGAATCATTCATTCACATGGAATGGAAGTTTTTTCGAAGTTATGGTGAATGAGATGCATAGGTACTGCATTTTGGTGAATCTGCGCATTCGCCATATCTTTTAAATTTAAATAGAAAAATTCCGACGATCTTGGTGAGAATACCAGGTCATAGCTATGAAATGATTTTATTGTCATCGGTTCTCAATACGTTTGCAAAATTTCAATCAATTCGGACGTCTGGAAGTGGGTGAAAAATAATTACAAAGATTCCGTCGCCTACAGTCATACATACATACAGATGAAGCTAATAAAGCAAGATTCTCCAGTCGACGCGAATATTTTCTTTTATATGACCACGCATAACTTTTTTACAGGGTAGTCCAATTTGCATAGGGTATACTTCGAAGTTGGTCCCATTTGTGTTCGAAAAAAAATACCCACTCCTGAAGGTAGAAAATAGGGGATGATTTATTGATTTAACACCTGTGAAACGATTTTATTGAAACTTGGCACACATATGTAGTTCTGATGACACAACAACATAATGGAGCCCCGGAATTATTCTGATGATGGAGATAAAAGACAGTCGAGGGAGCTACCTCGTGTTTGGGGTAATATGTTCATATATAATTACATGTCCCGACTAACTTACTCACTGATTGATTGATATACGATCAACGGCCAGCTCAAACCACTGGAACTGAGAGCTAAAATCTTGAGAGCATATTTTTCTGATATTCCATGTCTATAGGAATGAAAAGGTCGGTGAGAAGGGGGGTGAAAGTGAAAGTAGTTGGTTTTGAAATGAGAGTCATTGAAATCAGTATTTGGGCACAAATAAAGATGAAGTGGTAAAATGGGGACTGAAAGTCTGTAGGTATACTTCGTTTTGAAGTTAGGACCATGGAAATTGATACTTGGAGGTCTTTGTTACAAATTAAAAATACGTGTTTCTTTTTTTTAAATTCAAGCCCTAGGGTGAAATGGAGGTTGAATTGGGATTGAAAGTTTGTATAGGAATTCTGTTAGTTTTTAAGTTGATGTCATAAAAATTGATATTTGAAGTCTTTGTTAGAAATAGAAGAAATATGTACTCAGTGTTTTCATAAATTCAGCCCCTAAAGGGGTGAAATGGAGGGTGAAAGTTTGTATGAGGATTCAGTTAGTTTTCAAGTTAGGGTCATTAAAACTGGTATTTGAGGACATTGTACGGGACAAAGAAATATATGTTTCAGTGTTTTTATAATTGCATCCCCTGAGGGGTGGAATTTTGTATGGGGGTTCCGTTAGTTTTGAAGTAAGCGTCATAAAAATTGGTTTTCGCGGTCTTTGTTACAAATAAAGAAATACATGTTTCAGTATTTTTAGAAATTCCATACCTGAAGGAGAGTGAATTTGTAATAATCGTCATAAAAAATACAAAGTTCGATGCGGACGAAGTCGCTGGTACGAGCTAGTTAACAGTTAATAATTGAGGTAAGGTGGGGAAGTGAGTATTTTGAAAGTAATTCAAATTGAGTAGGTAGCAATTAGTAGATTTTAGCCACAAAAAAAATTAAAAAAAATTTACAAAAATTAAACCGACGAGACACAAACTGAAAAGCAAGGAATAACATGATTTTTTTCAGTCTCAATAACTAAGGTCCTAAACTAATGTGAGTAACCAATTTTGAGTCGGAACCAAACAAACAATCAACGAAGATCATTAAATTACTTTGAAGAAATGATCAAAACAAAATAACATAAAAATGCCACGTGAAATCTCCAGCGATAAACAAAAACAATCCAAAAATGTGCTCTCCGCACGACCACTCGCAACTACGTGTGCCCGTTTGGGTAGCTATATCGCTTATATCGACTTCGAGAACGCTCGGAAATTTCCGCGTGCCCCGCTGCCATCATTTTACTTTTTACCTAATTCATTTGCTTCTTTGTTTGTTTGGCGCCGACTCAAAATTAGTTACTCACATTAGTTTACGAGCTTAGTTATTAGGACTAAAGAGGTTCATTTTATTTCTTGCTTTTCAGTTTTTTTTCGTCGGTTTAATTTTTTGTTAAAAAGTTTTTATTGTAGGTAAAAACATTTTTTACCAAAATGGCTCTGTGCCATTTTGAAAGAAAAGATTTCATCCAGACATATGAGCAGGAATTGAAACGAAATAATAAAACGAATAATGAGGAATAGAACGCCACGGATATATACTCCACCTTTTTTTTAAATGTTCGCTGGGTAGAAGAGTATTTGGATTGTCTTCTGCGTTTCTTTATCAATTTTCTATTGTGAACAAATAATTCCTTTACGTGGTCAATTCTCTGGATTAGTGTATAGTCAACTTGGACCATCTCACTCACTCTTCAATACAGTTTACCCCCGTGACGCAACATCTGCTGGATTGATTTTTCCAGGAACATGGTTCCAGTTTCCAGTCTACCCGCAAACTATTATTTTCCTGACTCTGTTCCCAAAAACGTACTTCAATTTTCATTAGATTTCACCCATGTCAGTGTCACTATTGAAACGCTCCAGAAATAATGTTTCTATCTCGTAGAACTCTGGGACTCTCCTAATAGTTTGATGTAATCTCATTCCCAAAATTATCACTAATAATAGAAGTTTTTTGGTGCTGCTCTTGATTAAGCTAATAACAATCAGGACTGAATAGATGGGGTCAAAATATCACCAGTACTTCATATAACTTATTTCTAAAATCCCTCGTTACTAAGTTACGGACGGGCCCTCGAAGTTACAAAATGCAAAATATTTTTCTTTGAACCTAAGTGAATATTGAAAAATCAACCAAATTTTGGAGAATGACAAAACAAATAAATTCTTTCGATGAGGTTTCATGCATAAGTCAGTTGGTTTGCTACAAAGTCAGGTACATACTATCCCCGATGGTCCACACCCCAAAACTTTGAAATGACTGAGATTTTTCAATATTTTCCAACAAAACTCGATTTCCTGAACAATTTTCTGAATAAGAGTACCCATGTGTAAAGTCGATCGAAGCAACGATTTTTGATAAAAATGCACTTTTATTCGACGACATCCAACCTGAGACATCGACCATTATTTATAAAGATTTATTTTCAATCAAATTTGAACAATGGGTAAAATCTTCATAACAAATTTTAATGATGCAAACACTTTCACCTAACAAAACTCATAGCGTAAATATCAATCGCAATCCTCGAGAGCAAACAGAAATAGAAAATCCACTACAAAAACTGCTGAATAACAATAACAATACATTTGTACTTGAAATAGCATTCCAGGATCATTTCGTATGGCTTTACAATGAAATGTTGTTCAATTTCGTTTGAATTGTATTATGTTTCAATTACCCTGTATATAGAATTTTGTCTAACCTAAGAGGGTTAGAATCACAGTTTTTGGCAGTTGTCATAAGGTTGAAGAGAGGTTGTCAATGAAGAGCATAAAAACTCTCAAAAATTGTTATTTGTAACCTCAAAGTTTAAAAGGTATGATTTTTAATGGTTGAATTTCATTTGGGGAACTCAAAAAATGGTCTTTCGAGCAAAAGAAGTAAGAATCTCAAAAAATTAATTGAAACGTATGCTATGGAGGAAGGTATTCGGAAAAGTAGCAGAATCAATTCTGTAAAAGTCTTCAGAAGGTATGGTGCCAGCAGTCTAAATGGCCAATCAGAAAAAATTCAGTCGAACACAGCCCAAAAAACAAGTTCGTCTTTTGATGGGCGATTGCCGGAAGAAAGAACAAACCAGAAATGTTAATGTTACTTCTAATCCCAATTGTTCCTTTGAAAACTTAGAAGATTGTGCTGAGTGGAGAAAAACGCTATGCTGCTTAAATACACGTGCAGTCCATATAGAGATTGCCAATTTCTTAAACACTGATTCAGTTCTTATGGCATTGCGAATGTTCATCAGCAGACTAGGTCAACCCATAGAAATGCATTCGGATAATGAAAGTATGGAGAAGATTGATACGGCAAATTGAAGAGGTTCTCTATAACACAGTGAAGAAACAATATCCTTCAGAAGAATTACTTCATCGGTTCTTTTGGAGACTGAAAAAACCGTGAGTACACGTCCAATCAGTCTGGTGTCCAACGATGCAGGTGATATGGAAGCATCAACGCCGATGCACTTCCTTATAGGTAGTCAAAATACCGAAAATATGCCATTTTCAAAGCCGGTAATCTATATGAAAGAAAGCAATGGCGTATCTCTCAGTACATAGCTGATGAATTTTCTACAGGTGGGTTAGAGAGTAAATGCCAGAAATACAAAAAACGATTAAGTGGTTCAAAAAGACTAAAAGTATCTGCATCGGAGACGTAGTAGCCATACCTGATGAAAGTAGCCGAAATCATTGAAAACTTGGAAAAATAAGTAATTAAGTAACTTTATTTAGATAGGAATATCCTGATATACAAATACAAGAGCTTATTAATAGTTGTATATATATACACACACATATACATATATATATATATATATATATATATATATATATATAAATATATATTGTTATGTATTGATGATTTAACAAATTATTTTGTTATTATTTCGCCCCACGTTGGGCGCCACTTGTTATGTAATGATAAATTGTAAATATAAAATGTGTTGGAAAATTTAAATTCAGGATAATTGATATATATAATATGTGATAGATAAATATGTTCACCCTGTATAATATGTTTTGTGGTGATGTAATAATAATTGCTAGCTAACGTCACTGTTCTCTCGTCACGTTGCTGCCAATTGTTATCACTTCCTTACCACAGCTAAGCACAGTTGGTACGCCTCTCGTCTCAGATAGCCGGTTCAGGCAATTGAGCCACTAGCCACTGCTTGATATGTCAAATTTCAATTTATTCAATGGTCATAAGTATGATTGTTGATCATTGTAGAAAACAAACGACAAAGTATCAAAAATCAATTATTTCCTTTATTCAGGAAAACTTAATTTTACCTGGCCTACGAAAGAGAACTTACTCTAAGGTGAATCTACAAATATTCATGGATAATCATGAGAAAAGTTCATTGGTGAAATATACACAACCTCACTTCTACCTTGAAAGTGAAAATTTCTTCAATAGTTCGAAATCAATTGAAATAAAGTTCTTCCGATGGAATATGCGTTATTAGTGAAATTGTTCAGTTCGGAATGTGCACTATGGAAGGTTTATACCTGTCTGGAACTGTCGCTGTTCAATACACGCCAGGATTTGGATTCCCTTTCACTTCAATGCTATCAGGAACTCCAATACCAAATAGAAGGAACCATACAAATTCAGCAATCAGCTTTGGATACTTGTATATGTTGTACAAATAAGGTAATGTTGGTTTTCCACTTATAATGTGGGAATTATTCAATTCTTCTTTCCCCCAAAATATAACGTGGCATTCGTTTTAAATTTATTTTCGATCTCTCCTTTTGTGGCTTTGTTTGTTGTCACCTGGATACCATTTTTGTTCCTTCCCTCTGATTCGAATTTCTGAATTCGCGCAATAAATTGTCACATTTTCACTGTTTGGGTTTATTCATCATAACTTATACATAAGACTATTTTGCCATTCTTATTAACTATGTACAAATTTCAGTAATAATTGCCTCTGACACTCTCTCGTTCTTATTCCCTCACAATTTCAAATTCTACATGTGACCATCTGTTCCCTGATTGGCTATTGTCATCAAGAAGTTTGCTGTTCTACCATTGGCTACTTTTAGTTAGCTACAATTTCATATACTGTATGTTTCAAATTTATAAATTTGTAGATCACATTTTATTCAGGAAAATTTTGTAAATCTAGACTTTTTGTTGTCTTTTGAAGAATTATGGGTTGTAATCATTCTGACAGTGTATGAAATTGATTGTGTTATATAATTTGGATATTTTTATCTATTCATATCATACAGAGGCTTAATAAAGGAAATAGAATTTCAAAAATTTGTAAAAACAATCGCTTGAAACTAATAGCTAATCAATAATTATTCTTTTTTGTGGGTTATTTTTTTTAAAATATATAACTGGTTTTTCATAATATAACAATATATATATATATATATAATATATATATATATATATATATATATATATATATATATATATATACATACACATATATACACATACACATATATACACATACACGCATAATACCGATTAAGAGAACAATATGTAGTTAAAAGAGTGTGAGGATGCAATAAATATAGATGTGTAAGTAGGTAGACTGAAAGATAACTTATAACAAAATGAAGTGTGAATTATAACTTGAAAGATTCTTATATCTCTTCAGTGTCACTTAACTGCAAGCAAAAAATTATTACAATAGTAATAGAATTCTATATCATACACTTATAGTTATAAATAAGTACATACATACTGATGGAGCAGGTTTGTTTCCTTCTAATGTACTCCAGAAGATTCGATTTGAAAGAACACAACGTTGTTCTTTCACTAATGTTTTTTGGTGAGTTGTTGAATTGAATGAGTGGAATACAGAATTCGTATTTGTTCTATTTACATGAAAATTTGAGCTTTCACGAGTTTGATGATCGTGTACTTGGTCGTTGGTTATAATAAACCGCTCAAAGTAGGTGGGCAACTGTCCTTTGAGGATTTTGTAAATAAAAATCATTGAAAAATAATAGAGCCTTGTTTTTAGTGGGATCCAGTTCAGAACAACAAGCATTGCATCAATGGGAGTGCATCTATTGTGTTTCAGAATTATTCTCATAGCTCTATTCTGTAATTTTTGTAATGCACAAATGCTGCTCGAATCTAATAATTTTAACAGACTTGGGCAATACTCAAAATGTGGCTGAAAAAATTGTTCTATAGACTATCAGAAATGTTGTGCACGTCTCCTTGGAAAGATAAATAACTTTTTTCTGATTTTACTACAAATGTAATGGAAATTGAGATTTAGGAAGTTATCCACCATGAATCCTAGGTATTCAATTTCTTGCACTATTTATGTTTTTGATATTGACTTTACTCAGTTTGTATTTGGAGGTAATTATCATGGCTTTGGTTTTACAAGTATTCAAACAGAGCTTATTAACAATCAAGAATTCAGTGATATTCATTAGCATTTTGTTTATTTTCTCGATAGCTGTCTCCAGATTCACATTTCTAACTGCTATGAGAATGTCGTCTGCAAATGAGTTTATAAACTCACAATCTTTAATATAATTAATATCATTCAGATAAAGAATAAATAGTAATGGACCTAGAATACTGCCTTGTGAAACACCTGTAGATATGTTTTTTCCACTGAAAATAATACCATTCACCTTGGTTAATAGAGAACGACCTCTGAGATAATCATCAAACCATTTAAGAGTTGTACCATGCATTCCATAGTATTGTTATTTGACGAGTTATATGTCAATATCAATTGTTTCAAAAGCTCGTTTGAAGTCTAAGAAAAAAGCCACTATATATTTATCTTAATCAATCAATAACTTCCACTTCGAAATGGTGAGTTGCAATGCTGTCTCACAGGAGTAATTCGATCTGAAACCTGACTGATATTCCATCAACAAATTGTTGTCACTAATATATTGACTAAGCTGCTCATAGACAGCACGCTCTATTATTTTCTCTGATGGTGGTAAGGTGTTAATGGGATGGTAGTTACTGGGATCACATATATCATTGTTCTTTGGTACAGGAATGACAGTACTCGTTTTCAGACGAAGTGGTACTTCACCAGTTGTTAATGACGTGTTCATGAAGTTTAGTATAACGTGTCCCATAACTTGGAAAATACTTTTCATGACATTTTTTTAAGTTTGAAAATTAACAGTTAATTACTGGTAGATTGGTGGTACCCCAGGTTATGGATTGTGGAATATTCAACTTAATTTTTATTATACTCTCAACGAAATATGAGTTGAATCTCTCAGCCTTATCATAATCATCTGCACAATTATCAAATTATCATCAACTATAAATTTTATATTGTTTGATATGTTGTTGATTTCAGGTTTCAGGAGGAATTTTGGTGTTTGCCACATTTTTTTGGGGTTGTCAACATGGGCGTCTATCTTTCGAGCATAATAATGATTTCTTTTCGCTTTCAAAGTATCAACACTTGATTTATGTAGTTTTTATATTAATCCCACAGGACTTGTTTCAACTCTTCTGAAGTACATTTCTTGGAAGTTTTATATGCTCTATCTTTATTCTCGATTAAATTTTATATTTCTGAATCATACCATAGGAGCTGAGTAGAGTACTCAACTGATTTTAATGGTGAAGTACTTCCGATATTGTGTGTAGGACTATCAATTATATCAGAGTGAATTATTTCAATGTCCATAGTGTCCAGTTGCCAAACATAATTAATAAGGTTACTATTCAATTGGTCAAGTTTGTATCTACTGAAATCGCGAAAATGTCTGGTGGTCTAATGACTAATTGCACTATTATTTTTAATTGACACTGATATAACGGAATGATCTGTTATTTTCGGCTTATCATGAACCTGACATTTCACATTAGGTTGATTACAGAGTACATAGTCATTTAGTGATATACTTATATCAGTGGTTCTGGTTGGTTCTTCCAATTGTTCAACTCCATTGACATTTATCAAGGACTTCAATTCACCTACTGGTTTACTGTGAGAAGTAAACCAATTAATATTGAAATCACCCACTAGCAGACTTTTTTGTCTTCCACTGAAGATATCCTCCATGTAATTTTCAAATTCTTCTAGGAATAAGGTAGCATCTGAGTTTGGGGATCGGTACAGGCAACCAATTATCCAATTTTTTCCAGGAGTTTTCAATTTAATGAGGAGACACCACAACATATAACGTGAATCGAAACTCCTCCAGTGTGCCCACTTTTTGAATCACATCGTACAACCCTATATTGATCCACTTGAATTTCAAAATCCTCAATGTCTTCCGTTTGTCGACTTTCGCTAAGTAGAACAGCAATAGGTTTGTAGCACTTGATTTCATATACGAGGTGGTCTCTATTAGCAATCACACTTTGAATGTTTAGATATATGAAATCAGTTTGGTAAACTATATTAGGACTTTTTGTTGGTTATTTTGGTTATCAATAATGGTTGGAATGTTGTTGATGAATTTGATGGTTTTATTAGTGTCATCTTTTGCAATCATTTCATTAAGTTTGTTTTTTACTGAGATGTAGTAATCCTGCTGAATTTTGGTTGGATCCCCATGAATTATGATTCCTTGGTCGGGATGGCCAAATCCGGTCGGCAGAAGTGACCACAAGATCAACTACTTTGAATCGACCAGTGATTGGTCTCCTACGCCTGGAGGTTCAAGAATATTGAATCGCGTTTGAAATGTATTATTTTTCATTCAACCTATATATGAAATTTTGTAAAACCTTGGAGAATTGAAATGACAATTTTGTTATTTGGAACCTTAAAAGTTAAAAGGTTTGTTTTTTTTTGTATGAATAGGTGTGCATACTCAAGGCTTTTGAGATGCCCCCACAGAAAGAAATCCAATGGATTAGAATCAGGAGATTGCGCCAGCCATGATTTTGGCCCTCTTCTACTAATCCATCTATTGGGAAAAATATGGTTCGGGTGGTCCCGCACAATCAAACTCAAATGAGGGGGAGCGCCATCATGCATTGACCACATATCTCTACTGATTTGCAATGGAACATGTTTATATATATATATATATATATATATATATATATATATATCATGTGAGCATGCCTAATTCGTGGTTTGACGAGTAGGTGAACAGCCAGTATCAGGATTAATTTGATTAAAACTCACAAGTAGAAGAAATGAAAGCGCAATAATATCGAATCACAGAAACTGTTAATACGGCAAAATGTTATGCTCGACTTAAAAATGCCATCCATTTGAAACTTTACCAAAACGTCTGGAGAATATGGAACCGGTAGTATTCGGAAGCCGTATCAGCTGCAAGATAAGTATATCGTCTGCAAAATATGGGCCATTAAAGGCGTAGCGTAAGTTCACTGATGAGAATATTTTTATATGGAGAAAATATATTATTTCGGGCCACTCGGATTTCTGTTAAGCCCTTCCGTAATGGGTAAAAATGGGAGAAAAATTATGAGTATTGTTCTGACTCAAATTATATGATTTATTGGAATTACAGTGCGGTCAATAGGTATGGAATAAATTAATTCTTATCGTTATTATGTATTTGTATGAAAAACCTGAAACAAGTCGATTTATATTGTCCATTTGACAATTTACAGTATGCAGTATACTTCTTGTACCCCCTCTGAATTATGAGCACCCGCTCAAAAATTTCAAATGAGAAGGGGGGTCGTGTGGCACTTTGTTTGGAAGGGAAGGGATTTTTATTCTCTGTTCATCAATATTGAGTTTTTCAAATTTGGTTGAGTCATAACTAAGAACATTTATTTTGGAAATGTAAATTTTTTATACTTTACGAGAATGAAGGAAATAATGTCACATAATGTTTAGGAAGTATTTTTCAATTTATTTTACAATAAAGTTAAATGTTCGAAATGACCACCATTCACTTCTTTACAATAAGCGAGTCGATCTTGGAATTCTCGAACAACATTTTGTAAGTCCTCAGGGGTTATGTTGTAATTTCTTCCGTTATCCTAACTTTTAAATCAGCAATATTGTCTGGTCTATTGAAATATACTTTTGATTTCAAATAAGCCCATAAGAAATAATCAGGTATTTTCTTATCTGTTTTGCTAAATGTCAGGAAAAAGTCGTTCAAGACACTGAAAAATTATCCACAAAACACATAAATAATGTAATGTCAATTTGGTACACTACTGTTATTTTGATATTTATAAGTTGCTGACACACGTCAGTGTTTCGAAGGAAATTTGTGTGTGCGCATTTGATTTAACTATGGCTCATTTATCCGAAACTCAAAGAATATACATTTTAATTATGATTGGATGCGGTAATGAAACAAGATCTCAAAAGGAAGTTTGTGAAATGTTTAATAATAAATACCCTGGTCAACACGTCTCACAGTCTACAGTTTCTACATTTACAAATTTCGTGAAACTGGACATGTGAAAACTATTCAACAACCATGTCGAAATGTCAAATTGGACGAGGAAAAAAGTTAGTTGTACTGTTAGCGATTGAGGAAAATCCGATATGATAAGTAGACAACTTTCCGCCGAGAATGATGTGGGTAAATCATCGATATTGTGAGCTTTACATGAAGAAAAAGACCATCCTTATACAGTTCAGTCGGTTCAGGAGTTGAATGGAGATGATCCTGATAGAAGCAACAATTCTGTGAACTGATGATGGCAGAATGGAAGCAGATTTGCAGTTCATAAACAAAATTGTTTTTTAAGATGAAACTACTTTTCATTTAAATGGAACGGTTAATAGACAAAACTGTAGATATTGGAGCAGAGAAAATACTCATTGGATGTGTGAAGCTCATACACAATATCCTAATAAAAGTTAACGTTTGGGTTGGTATCATTAACAACAAAATTATTGGCCATTATTTTTTTGAGGTTTATCTGGATTTTTTTATGAACTTTTTACAGCCTACATTAAAAATACTTTTCTCTGATGTCATTGATCCAAATGCAATGGATAGATCAATTTGCCAACAAGACCGCATTACAAACGTATTGTTAGACAATATTTGAACGAAAGTTTTCCCAATAGGTGGATTGTAAGACGTGGAACGATTGAATATCCGCCTTGATCTCCCGATTTGACTCCTCTCGATTTCTTCTTATGCGGTTATTTAAAATCAAAAGTATATTTTGATAGACCAGACAATTTTGCAGATTTAAAAGTCAGGATAAGGGAACAAATTAACAACATAATCCCTGAGGTCCTACAAAATGTTGTACGAGAATTCCAAGATCGACTTGCTTATTGTCAAGAAATGAATGGTGGTCATTTTGAACATTGAATTCCATTGTAATTTAATTTTTTACTAACCCGATCGAGTTGTGCTGAAGCTCATTTTTTTGCATTTAGATTCTCTAAAATTTGTCCATCGAAAGTATTTTGATTGGTTAATTAGTTTTTAAGTTGAAAGTCAAAAATAATGAAAATAAAAATAAAATATTTCAAATGTTTATTATAAATTTAGCAATGACGGTTGGGAGTAGAAAACATAACAGCATATAACTACGGACCCGTCTTTCGTATGATAGCACAGTCGGTTTCCTGGTAGTATTTTCGTCACAGAATCAAGAAAGCAGTAATTCTCTATTGGTTGGCCTATGAGAACAACGGCACAACTGACAGATTTTATGTTTTTCGGCTAATAACAAGATCACTCCTAAGTTTACGCGCACGGTTCACCCCTTGAACTGCTTCCTTAATAACATTCATGCCCCCTGGTCCTATGTCGCGAAGAAAACACAGTTTCACTCACTTACTACTCTGATATCCCACGTGATCTTCATATCTCCCTCCTAACTATTTTACGCTCAAGCGCGGACCGATAGTTTATGGACTATTTTTCAGATGTATTATACTTGATTTATTATAATTACCAACTCAGAGCATTTTTATGTCTGGTCGCCTAGTAGCTCATGACGTCAGGCTTCGGATAGCTGCGAGTGGTGAGGTAGACTACTGGTCGGCTCAGGAGCAACTGACTTTATCAATCTCCTGTCGTGGAGATACCAAATACTGACTGGCCCACTCTTCTCCTCGACCGGCACAGTTCCATTCTTTGTAGACTATTCAGAATATTTTCTCACATAGACGGTTGTCGGTCATATCCAGCTGGTGATGTCAGGCCTCGATTGATGGTGGGCAGCGTGGTGAGTGAACGGTAGACGGTCTGGAGCACAAATGCCTTCTGCAGAATTTCCAAATCACTATCCATTCTTATGATCCGGTGCGACTTCCTTCTTTGGACTGAATATTTCCTTACATGATCGCTGACCTAGCTCGGGTGACGTTGGTAGTGATGGTTTCTCTCAGATGCGAAATGTTCCATGGTCGGCCGGTGTGGAAATCATCCCGCGATGATTGTTGAAAGCTTGCAGGCTTTGTGACCGTCAGCGCGCTATTGTATCGATGAGAGGTATTGGCGTATGATTATATGCTTCCGGCGTAGCGTTGCGTAATATTTATGGCGGAATAAATAAATTGGTCCGGTTAATTTTACTTCGCGAATTCAACCCCTCAAATCAAATATGTTTCTGCGAATTCGAATAACGAAGATAAGCTTTTGGTTATTTTTGGGACTTTTGGTTATTTATAAAAACGGCAAAATAGTAACTTCGTTACAACGCGTCTTCTAGAGTAAATGTTGCTTTGCTGAATTAATCTGATATTTCTGCGGCTCGTTATCCCAAATCGATTGCACATAAATTTAATATTATATTGGTTGGTCTGAAATGTAAATTTTATCGCACAAAACACCAATTCACAACGAAATGAGATACAGAAAACGTGTTGAGAACTTCTCAGCCGTTATCCTGATTGAATCGTTGATAATGTCCAAACTTGCCTACTGTGACTGCATTTATGGACCTGCCCCTATGAACCGAACATAGTTAGAATTCAAAATTAATGTCTTCGGTTTTCGCTAGGGTTACGTTAGTTTGAAAGTATCACACCAGACTTCCAAAAGACATCAGTTTGAATCATTATCCCCCTGACCTAGATCTACGGAAATCTTCAACAAACATACCATCATATCTGAAAGCTAAGGTCATCCGGTTTGAAAAAATTATTAACATCCCAACCCCCAACGAGAAACCGAAACGTTCTCGTTGTTCCAAATCACTTCTCCACTCAGGCGTAGTTTATCTTAGAACGCGATTGTTTGCCATAATATGCTACCTCTAGAATTCAAGATTTATACACTAATGAATTTCAAGAAGAAACTGAATATAATGCAATGAGCATCCATGTCTACGCTGAAATGACTGGGAATTCATTTGGGTACAGGACTTTTTTTTGTTCAGTTCCCTATTATATAGTTATATTTCTGGGCTTGGTACTTTCTTGAGAAGCACGTGCTGTTCTCTTCTAAGCCTGGTTCCCTGAGATTCTGTCTGACTCTACTATGCCCCATCAGAGATATCGTTTTCGAAACTTATCTTGCAGACGTTGATTATGCTTCGAATTGTTTTCAGTCAAAGTTTAAGAAGGTGTTATTCCACCTTTCTCTTTTCTTTTTGTTTAGCTTCTCCTGAAAGTGGGATTCTCCTCGTCCACAGAATAGTTCTGTTTCAATCAGTAGCGCTGATGCCCCTTTTCGTAACAGTATATGCGCTTGCTCATTTCACTTCACTGCGATGTGGCATGGCACTCAGAGGAGGATTACTCCATATATCATCCAACCTAGCTCATTCAATATTAGTAGGCATTCCTATAAAATCCCCGAGTTGATGCCCCAATGCTTTGAGGACTAATCGACTAATAGAATGAAATTTATATGTTCTTGTTCCGCTATCCCAAATTGAGGTTGTACCAGACATACCTTTTGATAGTATATATTTCCATTTGAAAGAAACTCGATAATCCTCCTAGAGATTCGGAGTATCTGGTCTGGGTCGCAAAGTCTCCCGTTCCAATTTCCTCAGGAGTCTTAGATCCATCCGTTTACCATTATACGGTATTTTCATTCGTGCAAAGATTTTTTGTCACTCAGTTTAGTGTGAACATTTTTCTCAAACTGAATTTCTTGAGAATTCCGTCGGTTGGCAGATCGGTGAGGTGAATGTCCTTAGTAAGAAGTAGATTTCTTGGATTGTGTACATTTTTTGTTACCCCGACTTAAGTCAGCCTAGCGGCTGTCAATAGGTGCCGATTCAAGTATAATCCTAATGCTCCTGTCGGATTCCATCTCATTGCTACTGTTATGCAGCGATACAAGTCTGTCAGTCAGAAGAGAAAAGGAGAAGATTTATGAACTTACTCCGCCTGTCTATCTCAGAGGTTATATCATGTGGATTTGCTACAATAATGCAGTTTACTTCATTTCATAGTACTCATCATCCCTGGAAGTTCGCGATTCCTTCTTGAAATATTTTTTGTTTTGGGCTATTTGTCATGGCCTTTCCTTCCTAGTCTATGTGCGTATGTTCTGGTGCCAGGACATATATTTTTTCTCGGCTCTCCTTCGTCCTGCGGTCTTGCCGTCCATGATGAATTGTAAAAATTCATAGTTTCATCATGCAAAATGTTGCCCAAATAGGGATATTTTCTTGAAAGGAGTTTGCCTTCTCAATTCATCATTGCTCTTATGTATCATCTATAACATGTTCAATTCATAGGATTCGAAGCAACCTCCGGAATGTCCACATCCCAAAGGTCTCAATACGTATTATTGTTTTTACCTTGGGGGTTCGTGTTTCAACACCATACAACATCAGGGATCAAACGTATCATGTATGATGACCATTTAGGTGTATTTCACGATTGCAGATGACATTCCTGCATCTATTGAATGTACTTAGTCAAGGCGCTAGTCACGTCTGAAGTTGTACCTCTGAGTTTTGTCGAAGGACTTTATTGAACACATATGGCCACCTATGAGTTGGTCACATGGTCCCGGCCATGGTCGTTTGGTCACCATATTCAAAAATGACCAACGGATTGCTAGACATTTTGTTTGAGTTTTCTCCGTACCCAGTCTAATTCAAATTTTTTGAAGCTCATTTCACATTGAAGGTAAAGGAACCTTGTGATCAAACAATTTTTGTTAGCCAATAGTTATTGAGATATACTTAGGTTTTCAATATTTCCAGTTCGCGAAGGAATTCGGACTCATTGCTTTTTTATTGTAGTGACAATATAATGCAAAATTTAGTTTTCTTCTAACCGACGAAAAAAAAAAGGTTCTCTAGTCGACGCGTATATGTTTTTTATGTATGACCACGCATACCTTTTCAGAGTAGTTCGATGATTCTCATTTCATTTAAAAGAATATATCTCAAAATTGATCAAATTCGAATTTAAAAAGAGAATTACCCTTGAGAGTAGAAAAATAGGGGCTATTTATCGTTGAACCACTGAATTTTCACCCTTTAACCGACTCTACTACTCATAACTTTGTGCTGGGTTATACAATTTAGATTATTATTTTTTTATTGTATAGGGTATACGTCAGAGATAGATTCGAATTAGGAAAGAAATAATCCAACCCTAAGGGTAGAAAAATAGAGGATGATTTTTTATCTGTGAACCGATTCTGTTGAAACTTGGTACACATATGTAGTTCTGATGACACTACAAAATAATAGATAACTGGAGTCAATTGAGTGGGTAGTTATTAGTGGATTTTGGCCACAAAGAATTCAAAATAAAATATTTTTCACAAAAAATGAAACCGACTAAGAAAGAAACTGGAAAGTAAAGAAATAAAATAAAGGGGCCCACAGACGTACCAATTTATCGGACCCAATATCGTGTTGCCCGGACCTCCCGATCGAGAA
The DNA here is from genome assembly GCA_018342105.1 of Gonioctena quinquepunctata. Classification (NCBI taxonomy): domain Eukaryota; kingdom Metazoa; phylum Arthropoda; class Insecta; order Coleoptera; family Chrysomelidae; genus Gonioctena; species Gonioctena quinquepunctata. The sequence continues at coordinate 18,860 of JAFIRS010003444.1, forward strand.
GATCGAGCCGATCCCCCACCTTTTCTCACTTTTGGTTGGCACGTGTGTAGCACGATCGGACCTGTCGGGACACGATTTCCTTTTCCTCTCAATTTTACATATCTTATTTCTTCACGTTTTTCGTGCAACTGTTTGAGTTATTGAACTAACGACATGGAAATTAATGGCATTCAAGAAACGTGTTCAAGCTCAATAAGTGATAATAGTGCAATGATTGCATTAATTGAATATTGGAAACAAGTAAAGTGCCTTTGGGACCCAATCTCTGTTGTGACAATCTCAATTTATTTGTTTTTCGATACAGCAGGAGCCATCCTAGTAACTGATAGCACTTGATCGTAAAGATTGAAATCCGAACGTGTGTACAGTCGATCCAATCAATCCCGATGAGTCGGCCCCCCGATATCGAGTCCGATAAATTGGTACGTCTCTGGGCCCCTTCATTCTTGATAATAACTGAGTTCCTACCTAATGTGGGTACTCAACTGATTTTAAGTCGGTGCCAACGAAAGTAGTAGGATGAACTTCAAGTGAAACAAGATGAGTGACACAGTGGAGAAATTGACCGGAGCATTTTATGTAAAAAAGTTAAATGTTCATTTTAATTATGTTCAAGCGAAAGCGGTATGAAAACATCAAAAGTACTTCTGAATTCATCAGGGACGAGTTCAACAGAATTAAAGTTGGAAAAATCATAGAATATCACCTAGCCTGCTACAAACCTTATTTACTTAAAAAAAGAGCTGAAAAAAAAACAATAAAAAGATGTGGAAGAATCAAGTTCGGGAAAGGAGAGTCAGACCAGCATCCAACAACATAAAAGTATATCTGGACCAAATGGACAATTATAAAAAAGTATAGTGTGTAACTGTGTGAAGTAACTGTAGCGTATTCGTGAGAAGTTCAGAGCAGATAAACTACTGAGAGCCTCGCGGTTTTACCTTGATGCAGTATTTTAGCAAGTAGTTACACTGGAAGATGTAAATCATGTTTTTGCTGCAAACGTGCACTGTATAGGGAAACAATTTTGAATTATCAAAAAATCCTTCACAACGTTCGTGGCTACACTTAAATTTTAAACCAAAGGATACCCAATTGCATACACACACAATAAAGTTAATGGGGAATATCTGTCCAGTGACATCCGTATTCCAAATTTTCGAATCAAGTACTACGTTATGTCTCTCCATTGTATCATATTCTAACTAACACTCATACCAATTCAACGTGGTACCTGGAAAACTGATTGACGTTTCAACTGGACTTGTTGAGAAGTCTGGTAGCAGAAAAACATAGCTGATCAAAATTGTTACCAGGATTTCGATAATTTGTTCTTTGTTTCCGTAAACAAATAAAATAGATCTTTTGCGTCGCAGTCAGTATTTTCTAAACCAAAATCATATTCCAATGTCACTGTGAAAGGTTTCAAGACATTCTTTGATATCTGAGTCACGGAATTCTTCTGTGAGGTGTGTCACAGTTATTTTATTCGAAAATACCATTTGTGATATAGAGATATCCTTTGAGAAAGTGAAATGAATACTATCACCAAAGTGCTAGATGAGTAAACTCTTTATTATACTCTATGAAATATCCACTGGACAAATATATCTCGCTGAATTCCTTGCGTCGGGATGCAATTGGGTATCCTTTGGTTCTAAATTCGAGTGTAGCCATAAACGTTGTGTCCTCAGAACTAGCAGTTTCTTTGGCTGCATCTTTCCCAATATATCTTTGATGATTCAAAATGTATTTCCTTATACAGCTCATGTAACAATGGTAGTCTCCAGCAAAAACATTATTCACATCTTTCATTGTTACTACTCGCTGAAAAACTGCATCAAGGTGAAACCGCGAGCCTTTCAGTAGTTGCTCTGCTCTGAACTTCCTACAAATACAGTATAGTTTCGATTATCCTTCAACTCAATTGGTTACACACTATACATTTCTTTAATCGTCCACTAGATACAGATATACTTTTTTGTCTATGTTGCTAGTATTACCCTCCGAGCTTGATTCTTCAACATCTTTTTTTTGTTTTTCTCTATATGATATTTTATGCTTCTTTTTATTTTCATTGCTTTTCATCACATCTTCCCCAACGAGTTCAAAATCACTTTTGATGTTTTTATATAGTTTCTGCTGGAACATAATTGCAAAGCACGTTTCACTTCTTTAAATAATTTAATTTCTTCTCCATCGTCTCTAGGTCTCATCTGAGGATTGAACAGCAACACCGTGTCACTCATTCTGTTTCACTTGAAATTTATCCCACCACTCGTAACAAAAATGAAACTGATTTCCTCCGCGAACTAAAATATCAAAATCTTCAGTGTATCACAATAACTATGGGATTTACCAAAAATTGCTTGATAACCAAGATTTGTTTGCCTTCAAAAAAGGAGTGAAATGAGCTTGAAGAAATCAAAATTGGACTACCCAGTGGTCCGGAACAAAAAATCTAGCAAATTGAGCGACTGTTTCTAGTAAGGCGTACTAATACATTCTTAATATCTCCTTCGAATTTAAGTACAACCGTGGATAGTAAAATACAAATATACTTGGATTTTATTTTATCAAGTGTATTTGGCGACGAAATTCCTTATCTACATGTCGATATTTTAGGGACGAAAATTTTAGGTCTTCTTGATTCAGGTGCTGGTAGAACTATTCTGGGTGGGCAGGGGTATGATGAGATCGAATCAATGATTTTTAAAATGTTGCGTTTGGATGTTCCGAACTGTAATGTGGCAAATGTTCAAAAGTGCGAGATTGCGGGGTGTATCCCCATTCCTTTCAGACTACGAGATAAAATTAAAATTATTGATACATTGGTAGTGCCAACAATACCAAATAGCCTTATACTTGGCATTAATTCTTGGGAATAATTCGATATTGTCCCAGATGTAAGACGCGGTGAGTGGATTTCTAGTGATGAACGAATTGAGGCAGCATCAGTGGTAGAACAAACTGTCTTGACACTAGATCAGTCAGTTCAGTTGAATAGTCTGGTTGAGAGTTATTTCATGACCATTGCAAGTAAAACGCGACACACTCACTTGGTGAAACATAAAATCAAACTTAAACCAAACACAGATTCCATTAAAAACGGTATTACAGAATTTCACCGGCAGTACAGAAACAAGTAGATATTGAACCAAATAAAATGTTAGCTGAGAATATTATAGAGGAATCAACATCACCGTGGTCGAGTCCGATAATTTCAGTAAGGAAAAGAGATAATATAGATTTTGTGTATATTACCGTCATGTTAACGCGGTTACAGAGAAGGACGCGTACCCTATACCATACGTTAGTGATACTTTGGACAAATTACGTAGCACAACATACCTCAGTAGCCTGGATATGAAAGGAGCATATTGGCAAATTCCCGTTGCCGTCGAATCTAGACCTATCACGGCATTTACGGTTCCTAATAGAGAATTGTTCCAGTTTAAAAAAGTGCCTTCATTTCAACGGCTTGTAGAGGGTGTTTTTGGTCCTGATTCGAAACCATATGTATTTGTCTATATAGACGATATTGTTGTAGTTACACAATCTTTTGAAAAACACAAATATTGAAGGAAGTTTTCAACCGATTGCGAGATGCCAATTTGACCTCCAATAGGTAGGCCCCAAATTTGTAGGCCCCAAATTAATTACCTAGGATATGTCGTGGATCGAAATGGGTTACACGTTGATCCAGAGCGGGTGACAGCGATTTTGAATTCACTTCCGCCCAAAAATGTATCGGAAACACGCTGTATGATAGGTATGGCTTTATGGTACCGAAAATTCGTTCCCAACTTAAGTACAGTCATTGCCCCCATAACTCAACTATTGAAGAAACATCATAAATTTGTTTGGACCATTGAGTACATGTTTGCCTTCGATAATATAAAGGAGAGTTTAGTTTCATGTCCGGTGCTGACATGTCCAAATTTTGAAAAACCGTTCATTATTCCCATCGATGCGAGCGATTTTGGCTTTGGAGCGGTGTTGTCGCAAGAATCCTATGATGGCGAACACGTTATAAGTTATAGAAGCAAGTCGTTGAATAGTTGTGAAAGAAAATGGACGGTAACGGAAAAAAAGTGTGCGGCGGTTGTATTTGCGGTCGAAAAGTTTCGCCCATAAATTGAGGGCACTCATTTCAAAATTTATACAGATCATCATAGTTTTGTGTGGTTAAATAACCTTCGCGATCCTATGGGTAGATTGGCGTTCCGAAACATCGAAATGCAACAGTATGATTTTACTATTCTTCATCGCAAAGGTAGAGATAATGTCGTGCCACACGCACTTTCACGTGCGGTATCTATTTTGGACGGAATTCGAATCCCCCCCCACTCAATATGGAAACATTGCTGACAGCTGGTACAGAAAAATGGTGAAAAACATTCCAGATAACCCGATAAATTCTCCTTTGTGGATGATTGAGGAAACCATTCTCTTGAAACGCTTCAAAAATTAATATTCTGAATCATCTGATGGTGAATTTGATTGGAAAATTGTGGTGCCAAAAGACCATCGTATTGAAATGATAATAAATCACCATGATATTGAGACTGCAGGGCATTGTGGTATTTTCAAAACTTCCCAACGAATTTTGAATAATTATCACTGGTCAAAAATGAAATGTGATATTAAAAAAATTGTCGAATTTGCTTAGCAACTAAACCGGAGCAGAAAATACCGGCAGGGTTAATGTGTGGTAGGCTTAGTATTACATGTGTTAGCCCGTGATTGTCTTGCAATATTTGGGACTAGCTTTTTATTAAAAGTTCTCGAAGGACCTGAGTTCGCTTTCAAATTAACTAAATAAGTTGTATTTGGTTCCAAAGGATTGACAATGTGTTTTGACTTTATATTATATTATTATATCAAAATTCTCTCTAACAACAACATTCAATTTTTATCTCAAGGTGACTAAACTATATACATGGTGTTGAATACCTAACATACCGCCGCCCTTGAAATAACGAAGTTATTCCAAAAAAAATATATATAAGGAATAACATGTCCTTCTTATTATGAAAGTTCGTCTATAGGTAAGAGAGCAATTTTATTCAAAGCACGCTTCACTGTTCCATTACGAGTACGAATACTAACAACTCGTACTATCTTATCTTGTCCTGGATGCACATCGATAATTCTGCCGGTGGGCCAAAATTGGGGTGGATTGTTTTCTTCCTTCAATAGCACTAGAGAACCAATCAAATCAGGGGATGGAATATTGAATCTCCACTTGTATCTCTGCTGTAAGGTATTCAGGTAATTTTTTGACCATTGCTGCCAATAATGTTGAGTCATTTGTTGAATATGCTTGTAACGAGAAAGGGAGGATGATTTTTTATCCAAAACATTTTCCTGTGGTATTGAATTCATTGGTGCGCCAATTAAAAAATGTCCAGGAGTTAAAGGCTCAAAATCGTTTGGATCGCATGAGAGGTGATATAGGGGACGGGAATTCATAATTGCCTCAATTTGGGTAAGCAAAGTATAAAATTCTTCAAAGGTTAAATTTGATCCAGATGTAACACGTTTTATATGGTATTTACAACTCTTAACGGATGCTTCCCACAAACCACCGAGATGGGGTGATCTTGCGGCTATAAATGTCCATGAAATTTTATTTTCTAGCAAACAATTATGAATTTTATCAGTTTTGTGGAAATTATGAATCCTTTTGAAGTCATTATCAACGCCGACGAAATTTGTAGCGTTATCTGACATGATTTGACTACAGAGACCACGTCGGGATACGAATCTCTTTAAGCAATTTAAAAAACCATCTGTAGTGAGTTCACTTACTAATTCTAGATGGACCGCCTTAGAGGCAAAACAAACAAATATACAAATATAGCATTTTATTAGTTTCCTATTTCTAAGTTTACCATCTCTCAAAAGGAAAGGTCCAGCATAATCAACACCACAATTCAAAAAAGGACGGCTGGGAGTTACTCGAGCTTCAGGTAAGTCTCTCATTTTAGGAAAAATAAATGACGGTCTTGCTTTGAAACAAGTGACGCATTTTCGCAAAATATTTCTTACTACCTGTCTACCTTTAAGAGGCCAATATTTATATCTTAAACTTGCCAGTGTTGATTGTATGCCAGCATGCAACAACTTTTCATGCTCATGTATAATAAGCAATTTCGTTAGTTCATGATTGGAAGGAAGCACCATAGGAAATTTTTGTGTATAGTCCAAATTTGAATTTTTCAGACGACCCCCCACTCCAATGACTTCTTCCTCCAAAAATGGATTTAATGAAATCAATTTGCTAGTTTTTGGGATTTCTTTCCCTTGTTTTAAAGAACTATATTCCGTAGAAAATGTGCTGAGTTGTGCCAATTTAACTAATTTAATGGCACTATTTTCCAATTCTCCAATTGTTAGGTTTACTGATAGTCTTGAGCTATTCCCTTTAGAAATGTTATTTATAAATCTTAAACAATATGCAAAAACATGGAGCAGTTTTGAATAAGATGAGTACCTTTTGAATATTTCCTGATCCATTATGCTATTGGAAACACAAGAAATGACTTCCAATTCAGGAATAGAAAAAGTTTTTGAAGTATTTGAAGTCGAAGTTGGTATATATAATGATGATTTTTGTAACCATAAAGGTCCCTGCCACCATTTTACCAAATCAACTATTTGTCTAGCATCAATTCCTCTTGGAGTTGTAGCTAAGGCTCTCCGTGAGATAAAAGTGATTCATATCTACTTCATCTGTAGAAAAGTCAGGCGCTATCGGATCATCAGTTTTTGCATAACTGCAATTTGAAATTTCCGATGAACTTTAATGGAGCAAGCCTGGATGCGTCATAGGCGGTCCGATTTCAATTTTGCAAAAAGATATCGCAACTAGAAATATAGTACTACAAAATGTCTCTTCTCATTTTGCGTTAAAATGCTGCAAAATACTTGCTGAGAACGGGCGAGCGTGTGACAGCGGCTGAGTAGTGTGTAAAACAGCAGATTCATAACTGGCGAGCAGAGCGCTTGTATTACTCTATACAGTGCTTCTCAAAAGTCCTCTCCCCCCCTCTTATTTTCGGAACGATTATACATAAACGAGAGAAATTTGGAAACTGAATGTTAAAGGTTGTAAACTTCCCTACTAGTGATGATAGATGACGAAATCGTCAAAGATGACGTCACAAAGCCATTGTGACCAATAATTTCAAATGGAACCCTACGGCAAGTGACACCTCTTTTGAAAGGTATCGAAGAAACCTATTTAATGATACCAAGTTTGTTTGTGTTTATGGCAGTATTGGCAACTCGCTTTAAAAAAAACTAAAATTTCAAATTCCAATGAGCTGACGTCATTGAGAGTCTATCTAATTCGACGCTTTTGTAATTGTCCAAGTTTTTGTACATTTAATAATTTGTGTATTGTTGATCGAACGTTTAACTGTTTTAGCAGCTTTTGGTACTTTTAATATTTTTGTACATTTTAATAATTTGTTAAACTGTTGTGAGCCGAACGTTTAAGTGCTTCAAGAAGCTTTAGGTGATAAAGTAGCAGCGATCCTAATTCTTGGTGAAACTGGACAAAATATTCATGCAGCAGAATGCATTTTTAATGAGAGGTCTCCCGATCGCCCCGTTTCGAGGACTTATTTGAGGGAGCTTCTTCGTAAGTTTGAAACAACGGGTAGTATTAATGATGCGAAACGATCTGGCAGACCACAAATTTCTGATGAGAAAAAAAATTGATATACTGGCAGAACTAATAGTTAATCCTACTTCTTCAACAACTCACGTTGCATCTACTTGTGGAGTCAGTCGAAGTACAGTAGACAGGGTGTTGAAAAAAAAAACAAATTTCATCCATACAAATTGAAAATGGTTCATCAACTCTCAGACGACGACCCAGACCGAAGACTAGAATTTTGTGAAAATATGGAAACTAAAATTATACTACTAACCAACAGCCAGACTATGTCAAAACAATTTGTGTTAGTGACGAAAGTACTTTCTATCTAAATGGAAATGTGAATACACAGAATGTGAGGTATTGGAGTGGCGCGAATCCTCACCTGTTTCGTGAAATACATTTTCCACAGAAGGTGAATGTTTGGGCAGGTATTCTGGGAATCCACATAGTTGGGCCTTTTTTTTAAATACTTATTCAACTGGTGAGGTTTATTTGGAGCTGTTGCAAAATGCAATAGAACCGTTAATCCTTGAAATTTGGAAGATAATTCAGATAAATTCGGCAATTTGGAAATAACATTCCAACAGGATGGTACTCCTCCATACTATTACGGTGCAGTAAGACGGTATTTGGATGAGGAGTATCGTGGTAGATGGATTGGACGACGAGGTTAATATTTTTGTACATTTTGATAATTTGTTGAACTGTTGTGAGCCGAACGTTTAAGTGCTTCAAGAAGCGAAATGGTACGTGTTTTAGGTGATAAAGTAGCAGCGATCCTAATTCTTGGTGAAACCGGACAAAATATTCATGCAGCAGAACGCATTTTTAATGAGAGGTTTCCCGATCGCCCCGTTTCGAGGACTTATTCAAGGGAGCTTCTTCGTAAGTTTGAAACAACGGGTAGTATTAATGATGCGAAACAATCTGGCAGAACACAAATTTCTGATGAGAAAAAAATTGATATACTGGCAAAAGTAAAAGTTAATCCTACTTCTTCAACAACCCACGTTGCATCTACCTGTGAGTTCAGTCGAAGTACAGTACACAGGGTGTTGAAAAAAAAAATGTCATCCATACAAATTAAAAATGGTTCATCAACTCTCTGACGACGACCCAGACCGAAGACTAGAATTTTGTGAAAATATAGAAACTAAAATTAACCAACTATGTCAAAACAATTTGTTTTAGTGACAAAAGTACTTTCTATCTAAATAGAAATATCAATACACAGAATGTGAGGTATTGGAGTGACGCAAATCCTCACCTGTCTCGTGAAACACATACCCAATTTCCCCAGAAGGTGGATGTTTGGGCAGGTATCCTGGGAAACCACATCGTTGGGGCTCTTTTTTTAAATACTTATTTAACTGGTGAGGTTTATCTGGAGCTGTTGCAAAACGCACTGGAACCGTTGATCCTTGAAATTTTGGAAGATAATCCAGATGAATTCGGCAATTTGGAAATAACATTCCAACAGGATGGTGCTGCTTCACACTATTACGGTGCAGTAAGACGGTATTTGGATGAGGAGTATCGTAATAGATGGATCACAGGACCTCACACCTTCAGATTTTTTTCTGTGGAGGTACCTGGAATCGAAGGTTTACGCCACTGATCCTGACAGTATTTTAAAACAACGTATTGTTGCAGAATGTGAGGCTGTTTCCGCAGACACATTTGCAAAAGTACGAGAAGAGTTTAAAAATAGAATATTTCACTGTCAGGAAGTGAATGGAGGTCACTTCGAGCAATTTCTTTGAGTAGATACTGATTCCTCAATCTGTAATTGATATCATACTGAATGGAATTTAAATTTTAATGTTTACCAATGAGCCATCAAAACTGCCATAAACACAAACAAAATTAGTATCATTGAATAGGTTTTTTCGATACCTTTCAAAAGAGTTGTGCTTGCCGTAGGGTTCCATTCAAAATTATTGGTCACAATGGCCTTGTGACGTCATCTTTGACGATTTCAGCATCTATCATCACTAGTAGGGAAGTTTACAACCTTTAATATTCAGTTTCCAAATTTCACTTGTTTATGTATAATCGATCCAAAAATAAGAGGGGGGGAGGGGACTTTTGAGAAGCACTGTATACAATTATCCGCGACTGCTGCCTTACCCCACTACTCAGCCGCTTTCACGCGCTCGCCCGTTTTTGATCATGTTTGCAAGTATTTCTCACCTATTTCGCAGCATTTGAACCCAAAATGAGAATGGACTAGTGGTACTATATTTCTACCTGCAATATCTTTCAACAAAATTGAAATCTGTCCACCTAGGACGCATCCAGGCTTGCTCCAATAAAGTACATTGGAAAATCCAAATTGTAATTATGCAAAAAATAATCATCCGACAACGCCTGTGTTTTTTACACATGAAGTACATATCAATCACAACTATGTCGCGGAGAGCCTGCGCTATAACTTCAAAAATAGCAGTGTTATGAAACGCTGATTTTTTAGGTTTTCTCCGTTACTAATAATCCGATCGAGTCATGTCTTTTGAATTTTGATTCTCTACAATTCGTCTAATTCATTAGTTTTCATGTAACAAGCGAAAAACGAAAATAAAACACTATTTTTGGCTCTTTAGTGTTTATAACAGAGTCGGAAACATAACAGGATATGAATAACTACGGATCGTCTTCCGTATGATGGCACAGTCGGTTTCCTGGTACTATTTTTGTCACATAATGAATAGAGCAGAAAATCTCTGTTGTTTGGTCTATGAGCTGGCAGTGGGGCCTCAGATATATATTTTCTTATTTGAAAACTATTCTAAAAAAAAATTGCACAACTGCCTGCACCTGAAATTCAAGACTCTCATGAAACCCCTCAATTTGAAGCTGACCTTGCCCATATTGAATGTAATCACGATATGGAATTATGTGTAAGAGATATTGATTTGTGCGCAGCAGTTCAAATATGAACTGGATTTCTTGTGCTATTTTGATAGGACTGTTTTTTGATAGAATAGAAGAAGCGTAGTTCCTAAATATATTCTGCGATGAGAAAAAAGTCATTGCATAGACCGATTGTTCAAAAAAAAAATTACCTGTTGAAAAAGAAGATGGTTAAAATTTTCACGTTGAAAGTAATTGTAACATATTTAACGTTCGTTTCTAACAATTCATTTTAAAGTGACAAGATATCTAATATGCCACCTCTTCATTCGAAACAAACGTTGCATCGAAGTGGAGTAGTTGTTCATTGATAATTCCCAACCGAAATTTTGATAAAAAAATCAAGCCATGCTTATATCATTCTAGCTGGTACCCGCGACTTCGTCCGCATAGAATTTGTTTTTTTTTTAGGTTTTTCTTCATGTTGTTCCATCTAGGTTATGCCTGGGACTTCGCCCGCTTCCCATTATCCCGATATCCCGTTGAACCATTTCACGGGAACCGTTTCTCGTTATTCCGTTAACCCGTGTCCCGTTATCCCGATATGCCGCTATCCCATTTTCCTGTTATGCGAGTTATAGCAAAATTGATAGCGCGAAAATATTCTCCGTGTTCAAATATCCGTGTATACTAATTTTTATTGCGATCGGGTGAACGGTATAATGTATGCGCTGTAGCGCTATCTTGTAGCGAAATAAACTGAAATGCATAGCATAAAAACCTTTTCCATGAAAAAACACTCAGATGTGCCAACTTTCATTGTGATCGGTCAAACGGTGTGAGAGTTTATCAATCTCATACATTTATACCAATATCCATTTTTATATATACAGGGTGTTAGTGAATAAGTGCGACAAACTTCAGGGGATGATTCTACATGAGAAAATAATGACAGTTTGCTATATAACTTTTGTCCGCAAATGCTTCGTTTTCCGAGATACGGGGTGTTGAAGTTTTTTTTTTAAACCGACTATTTATTTATTGCTCTGAAACCGGTCGAGATATGCAAATGAAATTTGGTAATTTTCAAGAGGTAGTTATCGCGCATTTTTTGACATGCAATCAAGATACGCCACTAAAATATTTCAAATTAAATATCATTTTTTAATTTTTCGTTGAACTTGTGACAAAAAATCGCTCCTGCCTTTTTTTCGTATGGGGCGCCGTATTTGTCATTATGGTCGAAGTAATGGGAATGGTCGGTAAGGTCGACGATTGTTTGCTGAGTTGTATCCAGGACGTAGGGTACCCCATCACACAATATTTGCTCGTCTTCACCATCGTTTGCGCGGAAATGGTACATTAAAGAAACAAACGGCTGACTGCGGGCGCCCTCGAGAAATACGAACTGTGCAACTAGAAGAAGCAGTTCTCGAGTTAATTGCGGAGTCACCTGAAACAAGTACTCGAAAAATTGCCAACATACTGAATGTTACCAACTTCACTGTATTGTAAATTCTTAAAGAACAGCAATTGTATCCGTTTCATATTCAACGTGTGCAAACTCTACTACCTAGAGACTTTCTCCGCGCCTAGTTTTCTGCCATTGGATTCTCCATCAAATCGCTCAAATTTCAAATTTTTTATATGGCGTTTTGTTTACTGACGAGGCTAATTTTGGACGACAGTGTATACGAAATTTCCATAACAATCACCTCTGGGCTGACGAAAATCAACATGGAATCTTTGAAGCTCATTTTCAGCATCAGTTTCCAGTAAATGTATGGCTTGGGGTACTTGATGATCATTTAATCGGTCCATATCCCCTCCCAAAACGACTAACAGGCGACTTTTACCTTATTTTCCTACAGGAAAAGTAACCTGTTCTTCTTAAAGAAATTCCTCTACAGCTGAGAGAACACTACTCGTTCATGCATGATGGTGCACCAGTCCATTTCAGCATTATTGTACGTAATCACTTAGAAACAGTATATCCAATTCGTTGGATAGGTAGGGGAGGTACGGAACATTGGCCTGCTCGATCTCCGGATTTAAATCCTTTAGATTTTTTCATTTGGGGTTTTCTTAAGTCATTAGTTTATTCCACTCCCGTCGAAAATGTTGAAGACCTGAGGAATCGAATTCTAGCCGTCTGTGAGACAATAAGAAACACACCAGGAATATTTGCGCGAATACGACAATCAATGAGGCAAAGAGTTGAATCTTGTATCACGTCAGGTGAGGGATGTCATTTTGAACATCTGTTGTAGCTTTGCGCCTATTTATTCATTAGTGATATTTTCTGTTATTGTTCTGGTTTAACGTTATTGTATTAGATAGTTCTTGATAATGTATTAAAGAAATGAAAAATACGCGTTGAGATGTTTTACTTTTATGCATAAAAACGGCGCCCCATACAAAAAAACGGCAGGAGAGATTTTTTTTCACAAATCGAACGAAAAATTCAAAAAAAAAATATTTGAAATATCTGTGGCGAACCATTTTTTTCTTTAAAAAAATTGAGATCATTACCCGTATGCGCGCCAATGATGAACATACAATTCTTAATTGCATGTCAAAAGATGCGCAATAACTACTTCTCAAATCTAACGAAATTTCATTTGCATATTTCTACCGGTTTTGTTTTCAACAGTCCCCTCGATATTACTCTCTTTAATATTTATATTGGCAGCTTGGCTTTAGCCAGGGAAATAGTTGTTTTCTGTTAGTTATTCACAAAAAATATCTTCATTTTCATCATGGATATTTCAATTAACAGAAAAATATTTCTATTTGAAATTCAATTGAGAATGTTTCCCTTTCCAGAATGTTTTCCCTTTGAGTCGCATCTAATTTTATGAAACCTGTTCATGCTTCCAAACAAATCAATCAATATTTGACTGTAACAACTCATAAGTGACTGATCTTCAACATGATTGGAACAAATATCACAAAACTTGCGCGCCATTTGGTAACCGCAATATCAAATATCCATCAATGAAATTATTGAAATACCAACTATGCGAACTATGTGAAATTGTCCCTATTTTAATCTAAGTGGATTGGATATGTGTAGAATTTTTTTTTAAACTTATGGAATGGAATCTGAAACACCATAACACACTCAAATATTCAGTGCATTGAATGAATTGCAACTAGAAACATCTTTGAAATATCGATCGTTATAGTGCCAAAATATAACTAAAATACACAAACAAAATTTTCAGAGGAAAAGTCAATTACTTTCTTGACAGTCTTTAAACAACTTGGGAAATAGGGTTTTTATGATCGGAGAATATCATCAATACGGAATTATATTGCTATTACTAGAAACCTTATCAATGTGAGATAATTGGCAAATCCATTTCGAAGTTATCCATGTGTGAGATAATCTTATTGCTTTCTAAAAGCTGGGGATTCGAAGCGTACAGAAATTGCATAACGATTCAATTCAAAAGGAGATAATTGTATTTTCAATACGTATGGGCACACTTATTATTAGTCCATTATATTTGAAAAAAAAATTGATTGCGCGGCCAGTCGGAAAGGTAGATTACAGAATTCATCCATTGATTCTGAAATTGCTTGCAATCAAGCAAACGATTCCTGTGTCAGAAAAAAAATCATTGGAAACAAAAAAAGCATTTCTATTTTTGGTGAACGATTCAAATCTTCCTAATCTTTCGATGTAATCTGACTCGAATCAATAGAAAGGAGTTTATTCAGCAACAAGTATATAGACAGTACTCGCTTCGGTTTCACACTCTTTGTCACTAAGAAAAATAACTAATATTTTTCTATACAGGGTGTTTCTTAATAACATGCTAGTATCCAAGGAAGTTATTCTCGGGTCCTTTTTGAGAAAAAACTCCATATGAACATATATCCTAGAGGTCTTAACTTTTGAACTACATGGTGTTTAGCAAAAATTCTTTTTTATGATATCTTTGATATTACCCTAGATATTCTTGTGAAACGTAGTGAGCATTTTCTATGCATCAAAAGGCATTTACTGCTGTACAACACAATGTTTTATTCTCGCCAGTGGCGTTCGTGCGGGATTTGTACTGAATCATTTTAAAGAAAAAAGTGATACGCCACTGCTTTTTCCTGAAATAAAATGTATTTTTGAAATCTTTATTCCTTTCTGTTTTTTTTCGTTTGACGTACGGTTTTCGCGTGAAAAAATTAAATTCATTAATTTGCATCTCGCTAAACCTCGAGAAAAAACAATGTAACTTTAAATAAAAATGTATTTGAGAGAATAATTTTTAAACGGTAAAATATTCAATTTGAGTGATCTTAATTTATTTTGGAATGCTAACACAAAATTACCCTGAACGCACAAATAAATAAATTGAATCAGATTTTCAAAATGTGAACCTCCTGCAAATATGAATGCCATGCTCTGATGCGATTTCTCAACTACTCTTCAGTAAGAATTGGTGTGACCCCTCAGGAAATAATCCAAAATAGTGAAGTGGCCATGCCTGTGGTCCTCCGCGACCTATCCAGCGATTATTGTTTAGCGATAAGTTTAGTTCGAATATATATATATATATATATATATATATATATATATATATATATATATATATATATATATATATATATATATATATATATATATATATATATATATATATATATATATCCATCCATCCAGATTTTTTTCAATCTCAGATTTTTTATATAAGTAGCCTTCTATATATCCAATGAAGATACGATCAATAACACTTCTGTAAATGAACCCTAGTAGTATAAATAAATTCACCGTTCACCGATTTTTATTTTCGAGAGAAGTCCATATTCTAAGTAACTGATTTGATAGGAAACCGAAGTTTATTCTTCAATGAAAGGCATTAACCCGTTTACAAAAACAGGATTGCATTTCGACAAGCTAACTTTCATCTAAAGGCACTCTTAGATTCATATAAAAATCGATCTCAGAATTGAGCACCGAAAAAAATTATTGAAAACTCTTTATATCTTTACCATTAGTTTCCATGTCTATTCAGAGATGGGCCAAATCAGTTATGTAGTTTCAAAATGACAGCTGTTGAAAAATAAAAAAATACCAATCTTTATTTTATATATATATATATATATATATATATATATATATATATATATACAGTGTGACCCATTTGAAATGGAACCACCCCTGAAGAATACGCATTTATCAGTCAATCTCAAAAATATTTTTTCTAATATTAAGCATCAAAAACTGTATTTTGACACATATTTTCATAACTTTAGTTTCATTTCCAAGGCACTCTATGGTTTTTTTTTGTCAAAAACGGCAAAATTTCATTAGGCATTTTTGTTCTCCAAATTTGACCACACCACTGGATTCGTAGTCGTTATAAATGAAAACCATCAAAATTTCATACAAAAATATTGGTTAGCAACGAACTTACATCAACTTTAATTTTGGAAACAAAGTATTTGCTTATAATTTTTATTTAGATCGCAGACATATTTGAAATCTGGCAACACTGCCGATACAAAGTAGAGCACAAGTGAATTTGTACAGCGAAAATCCTAAGTCAATAGCTCATTCCGTTCAACAGTTATAACTACTGAAATTATGGTAATGTGAGCGATTTGTGGTGTACTAAATCACAGCCTACTATTGATTTAGTACAATACCTATGCCCAATGTATTAGTTCAGCTTTCCTCAAATTATTGATACCTTCTCTGAAAGATTGTTTCAGTTGAGTTTTGCAGAATAAAAAAGGAACATTTTTTGTCCTGCTTTCTGTTTTATTATTGAATAAATAATTTTGATACTTTAAAACTTGATTCGGTTCATTTCATTTTTATCGGCTATTGAAAACTGCATAACTTGAAAATGAATTCTTAATTTTCTGTTATTTTCGAATACACTTTGAACCTCAACTTGAATAAATGATTTCAAGGGAATATAGTTCACAAATCCAGTGGCGTAATTAGATTTTTATTACAAAATCGCTTCCACCAGAAATCGCTCACATTACCATACTTTCAGGAGTTACAACTGTAGAACGGAATGAGCTATTGACTTCGGATTTTGGCTGTACAAATTCACTGGTGTTCTACTTTGTATCGGCAGTGTTGCCAGATTTAAAATATGTCTATAATCTAAATGAAAATTAATATCAAATACTTTGTTCCCAAAATTAAAGTTGTTGTAACTTCGTTGTTAACCAATATTTTTCCATGAAATTTCCATGGTTTCCATTTATAACGACTACAAATCCAGTGGTGTAATCAAATTTCAAAACAAAAACTTCTGCCGTTTTTAACGAAGAAAAAAAACCATAGAGTGCCTTGGAAATGAAACTAAAGTTATGAAAATTTGTGTCAAGATACAGTTTTTGATGCTTAATTTTCAAAAAAAATATTTTTGAGAATGACCGGAAAGTGCGTATTTTACAGGGGTGGTTCCATTTTAAATGGGTCACACTGTATATATATATATATATATATATATTTTAATGATGGGTTATTTATATGATTTGAAATTTTTATATATTTTTATGAATATTTCATAGATTATATTTCCGAATCCCTATCATAACAAATAAAAACACCGGCTATGTTATGTTACTTTTTTCTTTTCAAACCCTTTCACCTTATCCCAGCTCAGTCAGGTACGCCTATGAACATGAGTCACTCTTTCTCAGTAGTCGATTGCTGCAATCGGTGTTACCTATTATGGCACTGACGATTCGATAAGAAAAGCTGTTCAGTGAAAAAGTGAGGTTATAAATTGAAAATAAACACAGGTTTGCAAAGAATAATCAAAATTGTTGGTTTTATTCTAATAAAAACTTATATATACCCTACTCTGCGGTAGCTACCTTATACTAGCAAAACAATGATATAAAATAGTGCAGTTTGGATGATTGTGACAATGAAAACTTGAGGAAGAAAGTTCAAACTCATTATAAGTTTTTTTGCATGGAATTTTATGAAAGTTCAACCCAAAACAAAGTAACCAGTGGTTTAGACACTTGAAGTTATTGGTTTATTGTGAAAAGTTGCACTTTGGTGAGTTCAGGTATAAATATACCTTGTTGCTGATTTTCTATTGACGTTTCCAGTCCAGTGGACGTATTTCTGGGATCTCAATGACAGCTCATCTGCACTCCTTCAAAGATCCTCTAGGCTAGGTAGGTGGAATTTTTATTGTCTATTTACTTCATCAGTTGTGCTTTTCAAGAATTTTTCTCGTTCGGGAATTTTTTAATAACAGATATTCTTGTATTATCTATAATGCTTTTCTCAAAATTTCCAACGTGGCTTCACTTTTTGTACTTTTCCCAATCTCCTCAGAACTTGTTATCCTGATCCGTAGCAACACTCACAAATTTTTATTTTTTCACACATTTCCGAATTTGTATCACTTCCTACCGAATTATTTGCTGTTCTGATTGATATTAATGATTTTATGAGTGATATCTAATTCTAACTCTCACATACTATTTACAAATTCTTATAAAATTATAATTTTATTGTATATCATCACTTTTCCCCACAAACTCTTTCGAATCCCATTGGTGGGTTTTCTGTTGATGTTGTATACGTTGATCTTACTTTAATTCAATGTTCGCTATAAGTTTCAATTTTGATATGGTTTAATCGTGGATTTTAATTAGATATATCGTTGGATATATAATTTCGATACCAGAACTACTTCAGAAATGCCCTCTTTATAGATATGTATCGTCTAGAGCATAGTATAAGGTTCGATAGTATTGAAAAAGGTACAGAAAATTGTAAAATAACATGCATTAACGATGATAATAAAAATAACTAATAATAATGATAATTATAAGTTTAATTATTTAACAACATTTCATAACAATATATATATATATATATATACATATATATATATATATATATTATATATATATATATATATATATATATATATATATATATATATATATATATATTATATATATTGGCAAACTATATGTGGTGTAATAGAACTTCCTGAGCTCGAACTCGAATTGATAATTATTGTTTGCCCTGCATGCTCCTTTCTTGAGAGGTTCTTCTTACCAATCAGGTTTTCTCTTTCTCAAATTGTATATTGCAGAGTAGCTATTATGTGAAAAACGACAAATGTGTTGAGATAGTTTCTTGGGTTTCTGTCCGCGTTCTGTGTTCTTGGTCCCCCAATTTCACGACCTTTCGGCAAATTCACATTTTCCATCTTCAGGTGATGTCTAGAAATTTGATTGTTTCGAACTCAACTGATATTTTTGTGTTGTCCCCCAATTTATAATAATGGTAAGTTGATTGCGCCCGATCGTCACGATCGGTTTCCTTCTTTCGTACCCTGTTTCGTATGTTGCCGGAAGTGGTCGTTGTTGCCAGGTCGTCACCGGTGTTGCTAGATTGTGCACGATCGTTACGATTGGTCTCCCTCATTCGTGTCCTGCTTCGTATGGGGCCGGAAGAGGCCGCGCCGTTGTCAGGTCACCATGGATGTTGTTGGGTGAACTCTCTGCAAGTGTCGATGTTCCATCCCCGTTGGTAGAGCTCGTCCAATATTGAAACGACCGTTTGGTAGGTAGAGAGGGGAACAACACGAGTGGATATGATTTGCTGTGGTAGCTCATCCTACAGCGAATCTTCACCAGTGTCCTAGCATGCAGCGTTTGAAAGGTTAGGTTTTTTTTGAATAATAAATAGGTAAAGCAGTTATTTAATTAACTTTTCCCATATAAATATATCTATATCCCCCTGGCAGATGTGTCGAAGAATATTTTTTCTGTTCAGAAGTTATAGGAGTGTAAGTTCTCCCGTGTATCGCCTATATCAATCAATTTGGTACGCCTATGGAATTTCTATTAATAGCCATAGTTCGGGCATCTTCGGAAAGAATTGGTTGTTAGGTAGGGGAAGGCCAAAGTGGTCGTTTCAATATTGGACGAGCTCTATTTTGATGTTGAGTAATTTGTCGCTGGGTCAAGAAAGATCTCCATATAGTTGGTAGTCTTCGACTGATATTCCTTTTGTTCATATTATATGGGGGTTTTTCGATTTCAATGGATACTCTGTTATTCTTGAGTGGAAATTCTCATCACTTGTCAATGTCCGAGTGTCACTAAAGCTTATGCTGTGTCCTGTTGTTATAAAAAATGTGTGTACTTTTTTGCGGATGTTGATTCTTCTGTTTGTTTGGCATATGTACGTCTTCTCACAATTCCCACTCAGTACTTCATAGACTCTTTGGCACTCTAGTGGTATACGGTCCTTGAGATTCTAAGTGTAGATCTTATTGTACGGTCTATTGTGAGCGTGTTAAGGATATTGTGTCGGTGAAGTATATTGCTGATCATGTCCATATGTATGATAGGAATGTTTTTTCCAATCGGTGGTTCCTGAACATCTCATTGTTTTATTTTACTCTAGATGTTGCTTTGTATATTTTTGTTACGATGTTTTTGTTAATGTAAGGTATTATTTTGGTACCATTTTTCTTCCTTTCGGTGGTTAGCTGGCTAACCTAACCTCACATAACCTAGGGCAAAAACAGCGTAACAAAAATATACAAAACACCAAAAGTACACAAAGTATAAACAACAAGAAAATAGTCTACACAAAATGGCCACATGCAAAATAAAAAATCGTCAAATGAACTTACTGAAGTCTCTTGAAACCATGCTTAATATGTTTTGAAAAAGTTACTCCTGATGAAGACGACCCCCGACGACGCGTCGAATTTATGTTCGAAGAATCCACGTCAAAATACAGCTTTCCACTTCAACCACAAGGAAAAATCTTATTAGTAAGGAACCAAAACCCCAAGAAGCCCCCCAAAGAAATATAAAAAGAAGAAATATAAAAACGACATCCATTTGTCAATCGTATTTTTGTCATTTATCGGATTCAAAACTGAACTATAGATAATTATTAGTAATTATTTTTCGATGTAAATTGATATAAAAATTTAAACATAAATAAGTATTGTTTTTATCGATTTCTGTTCCACAGACTCTTGTATTTTCAGAAGTGTTGTGTATATGATTTTTCAACTTTTTGGTACCTCCATGAAATTTAAACTTTGAATTGAACGTAAAGGAAACCAGTTTGGTTATACTCCTTCATATGAGTTAGATTACATATAAATATCAAGTGAGCTCAGGAAGATTCAAAACCTACAACTTTTGATCATAGAGTTTGAGGTTTACCCGAAAACGGATATGCTGTTTGTGTTTTCCAATGAAAAATATGTCCCATGATATGTCAATTCGATTCATGATAATATCAGAATCAATATATAAATTATGAAATCTACCTTTCCGACTTGCCGCGCCATAGGGTTTCCGCAGATCAAGATCCTCTCCAACTTCATCGATGGTGACTGATTCCATCTCGAAGGAGGAATTCTCTACAAGAATTTCGTTAAAAGTGAAACCATAATTGATATCGGCATATTCGGCTTAGAATGTTGTTTGCAAATATTTTTCATTTCGGATTACCAGTGAATTGGAAAATATGTCTCCATTACAGCCGTGGAACTATCTCATAACAGATAAATATGTTTTTTACCACTGGCGCATTTTTCCTTTCGCGTCGACCTATCTGCGGCGGTAAAAGAGAAAATCGATTGTGGAATGTGCATGTAAACATTTTCTCCCACATTGCGCTAATGCATATCTCTGGGTATGTGAGTGAATAATTTGATTCACGAGAGCGACTATTCTAGGCTGACGTTATAACATTATCATGCAAGAACAAATGTATTTCAGACACCTGAAATTTTCCGTATAGGTTTGCTGAAATGGTCCCATTCAAATACTTTCCATCCCAGAACTGTTCAGATTGTGGATTCTATGAACGGAATCAGAATTGTATTCTTTGAAATGCGAGAATTTTTTTTTTACTTCATACATACTGAAGTTTCAAAAAGAAGGGTTTTCAGATTTGGACTTTTATATGATGGATTTGACAGCAATACAATAACAGTTGGTGCATTAAGGTATACATTATTTTTCGGTTTCGCCATGATTATGAAACAGATTATAAATAACATATACTGAAGATATTTTCGATATATCAAAAAAAAATTTTCAACGATTTGAAAATATAGTATGAGGAATAGTACATTTGAATAATATAATAAAATATTAACAATAATGATAAAATAATAATGGTAAATTGAAGGCGTGATTGGGTGTCCTCTTGCTCATAGAAGAGGACGAGCTTTTCCACTTATAAGGGAGTTTGGTGATAAGGGTGATATTCTGGAGTCATTGTACTCATGCCATGTGCCTGCATAAGGGTGCTTACAGTAAGCCGTGTAGTGTCCGCTATAAGTTGTTCCACTATGGTTGGATACAGCATATAAGTTGTATTGACATGGAGCTACATTATCTGCTGCATAATTACTCATATCTAATCCTTCGAGAGGAAAGTCAATAATGAAAAACAATTGAGTATAATGCACGAGAATACGACTAAGTTTGTTCCTTCCAATAGTACGCGCGAAGTATAAGAAATCTTCTCTCCCTTTTTCAATATTTGTAAAGTAAGTAGCCTTTAAAAATTATTAAATTATTGATTAATGCTAACTGGTTTCGAAGCATTTTCAGTAAATAATGTAGGAGAAATTTGACAAAGTGTAGAAAACAAGTGTGAACTTTGCGGAAATAATGTATATTCACTGGGTGTTGTTAACTCGTGGTTAGGCCGAGCAAGACTGCACGCATAAAACGCGTGACAACTATGAACAATTCTTGTTGGCAATCCAGGATCTAATAGGACAATTCCATCAGTTAGTTTTGTACTTTCGTTATTTTTTCATTTTTATATAAGCAGTTGTACTTTAAAAATGTATCATGATGATATAGGGAGTTTCCAAAATGTTGTTTCATCGCCCAAAGAAGTGCCACTTAATGAGGGCAATTCATAAATATCCCACATACGATAAAACAACTGAATTATTGCGTTCAGGCCATTATTTTTTATTGTAATAAATAATTTGATCTCCTGTTCATCCACGGGCACAACTTATAATCCACTCAATCTTCGTGATTTCCAAAGTGGCATCAATTTCTCCAATATATGAATTCTTGAATGATCGAATTATAATCAGTTCTTGTTTGGCGTTCATGATGCTCTTCTCTTTATCCTCGTCCAAACCATCAAATACTTAAGAGAAAGTTTTCCACTGAAAACGTGACTGGTTTCATCGATAATGTGTTGTTTTGTGTCGGAAAAGTTTCAGCCAGTTGTGAGAAGCGTCTGAGAATGTGATTGCCCGAAAGACAGTGTATTCTTCAATGTAGAAGTTTCGTAAATAATTTTATTGGAGAGAAATACCAAAGACTTTGTTACCGAGAAATCTCTCAAGTTGGAATGATAGAAATACTTCCTGTTTCGTCATCGTTCCTCAGAACTCAAAAAATCCATAGAAATTGTTGCAGTTCAGAGGGAAATATAGATTTTTGGATAGCAAAGTGACGTTGACTGATGTAACACCTTTTATTGAGAACAACTATTCCAACATGTTTTACACAGTATGTTATTTTAATCATGGATGAATCCGAATCAACAAAAAACATAAATAACAACACCCCCACTTGATGAGGAGACCAAAAAAAAAGTTTTTGAAACTTGATTCCCATTTGGTTCATACAAAACTCGTGTTTTGACCTATTCACAGCTTCGGTGAGGGAATCTGCAACCATTTCCTCTGTGGATGTTTTACAAATAACAACTGATTCATTCTTCACTGCTTCACGGACAAAATGATGTTGAACATCTATGTGTTTTGTTCTGACATGATGCATACAATTTTTTTGGGAGGTCAATCGCATTCATATTGTCACAAAAATTCTGAAATCTATCACTTACTCTTCATTCAACATCTTCAACCTTATAGCATTTTGTGTTGCATGTGCTAGAGCCATATATTCAGCCCCTGTAGTGGAACGAGCAACAGTCTGTTGTTCTTACTGGACCAGTTAAATGCAATGGACTTTCTGTCGTCGACATCATCAGCAAAATCGGCATCTGCATATCCATGCACCTCAACCACTTCGGTTTTCACGTAACTGATTTAATTTTCAGTAGTTCCACGAATATATATCATTACTCTCTTCACAGCAGCCCAGTGTTCTTTGCCTGGATTAGCATTAAACTTACTTAATGCCCCCACTCCAAATAATATGACTGGCCTTGTTGATTGAGTTACATACAGTGCTTTTCTTTAATGTCCCCCTACCTTTTATTTTTTGAACGGGACAACCCAAAAAATTGAAACTTGAGATACTGAAATTGATGCATGGATACTATATTTTGGAGTAAAATTGACAGATAAAACTTTCGAAACGGCGACTGGGCGCCATCTGGGAAAAAAAATATTGAAAGTCTTGTGACACATCTTTTCGAAGCTCCTGACGAATACTTCACAACCCTAGAATATAAAGTCAATATCTTCACCTACTACAAAATGGCGGAACATTTAATAATTGCCTGAATACATCGACGTTTAACTTCATAATTTGGGGAAAGAAGCTGAGTTCAGTTCAGGAGATGCTCGAAATGGTTGCCTTGAACTGTTTGACATAAGAACAGCCTATCCGATATTTCACGCCGAACATTTTCGAACACAGTAACGAAGATATTTCTACAAATATTTATTATTCTCTGCCGTATATCCAATATTGAAGCAGGTTCAGTACACCTTTTTCTTCAAGTAGCCCCATATGAAAAGTCTACAGGTGTCAAATCTGGCGAGCGGGCTGGCCATTCCGTAGGACCGCGACGGCCTATCCAACGACCGGGGAAAGTATTATCCAAATAGTTTCTTACTTGTCCGTAGTAATGTGGTGGTACTCCATCTTGTTGGAATATAATATCCATATCAAATCCATTAGGATTCGCTTCGACGATTTCAGTGATTAGAGGGTCAACAGTATTTTCCAGCATATTCAAATACAGTTCCCCTGTTGAATTTTGTTCAATGAATAGAGGTCCTACAATATGGTTTCCCAATATTCCTGCCCAGACGTAAATTTTTTCTGTTATTGAGTATGAGTTTCCCGGAAAATGTGAGGGTTGGTGTCACTCCACTAACGGCAATTTTGTCTGTGAACCTTGCCGTTGAGATAAAATGTAGATTCGTCACTCAAACAAATATTGTGGAGATAGGTAGGAAGCCTTGCAATGTTTGCCGTTACAATTTCGCAGAATTCTGTTCTTCGATCAGAGTCATCTTCAGTTAACCGGAATGGACGGATGACCTGGGGGCTTTTTGTTCTGTACACTACCGGTAGTTGTAAATTTGGTTACAAGTTCCCTTAAATATTTCCTTTTGGTTTCGTGAAAATTTCGCGTCGCACCGTAAATAAAAATCGCTTCGATTTTCTCTTCCAATGGACGAGAATTGACCATTTTAGAGATAGTGCACGTGGTACCTATTTACTAGTAAAACCGAAAACTAAATGAGAATATTTTAGCTGAACAATGATGTTCGTTGTCGTACTGACATTTCTTGTCATTTTTTCTTCAAACTAAATATAACCTATCAAACCTCATCGAGTTGTTGGGATTGCCATATGGCATAGAAAAACAAATTTCTCCAGATGTATCGATATTAATGTGCTTGTATGCAGGTAATTATTGAATGTTCCGCCATTTTGTAGTTGGTGAAGATATTGACTTTATATTCTAGGGTTGTGAAGTATTCGTCAGGATCTTCAAAAGGATGTGTCACAAGTCCCCGTTGTCAATTAAATTTGTTTTTCCCAGATGGCGGCCAGTCGCCATCTTGAAAGTTTCATCTGTCAATTTTACTCCAAAATATAGTATTCATGCATCAATTTCATTATCCCAAAATTAAGTTTTTTGAGTTGACCCGTTCAAAAAACAAAGGGGGTGGAGGACATTGAAGAAAAGCACTGTATAATAGACTTCCTACAGCCTACTGCCATCTGATATCTTCTTTTTCCTTTTCATCAGTAGGTTCCATATATTTGAACAATTTCTTTCCAGGCTTCAATGGTGTTTCCACTGGCTTCACATCATTCATATTGAAACGTTTCGAAAGTTGTTCGAAATAACTCGATTGATCCAAGTATATTTTTCCTTCTGTTCTATTTCTTTCCAATCTTATGCCCAAATATCGAGAGTTCACAGCCCAATTTTCGATTCCATGAATAACTGGATTGTTTCGAGCCAAAGAAATGATTCTCGTCACTTTCAAACTTTTTTCAATTTTTGTTTATCTTCAAACATTCCAGGCTGAGTAATGAAGATCTCTTTTGTCTCAACTTCAGGTTGTAAAAAAGCTGTCACTGCATCCATTTGATCGATATTCCAATCGAAAATTGCAGCTAATGCTATCAAATAGCGTTGCTCCTCGTACAACCGGTGAAAATGTTTCATCATAATATATTCCATAGACTTGTGAACATCCTCTTACGACCAGCCTTGCTTTATATCATACAATATTTCCATCATCATCTTTCTTTGTCTCCAGGACCCATTTACAGGTTTTAGAATTTCTGGCTTCAGATACTCAGTTCAACCAGATCCCAGGTATCATCCTTAATCACAGAAAAATATTCGTCTTTCATCGCCCATTCCCATTCATCGACGCATCGGTAAAAGAGCCTCGTTGGTATTGCATGGATCTCCAGATGACTCAACACTGATGGCTGCACTCATGACAAAATTCGAGAACTTTTCAGGTGCTCGGTGTATTCTCTGTGGATATCGTCAACATTCTTCTTGTATATCTGAACCAGGTTCAATGACATCTGTATTTTCTGTTTCCTCAGCATTAATTCGATAGATTTCCTCACAGGTCGTATTTTCCTCTAAAGTTAATATTTCTGCAGATTAATCTGTTAACTTGAAAAGACCCTGTATAAGATTATTTTTACTAATTATTTCATACATTTCAACAAATTACCAAGTTCGGAGGAATGAACAAAAGTACACATATTGTACTCAGAATGAATTTCGACGTATATATTTTAGCTTTTTGTCAGATGAGGAATTTATGTACTGATTGTAGTCGTGAAAATGAATTTCCCAAAGGAATCGTAATGTTGAGTTGGACTGGAAATTGTGTGATGAGTCTAATTTGCAATAATAAAATGTAAGAGCACAGGCGGTTCCAGATAGGGGGATACATTTTCCATTTTCCTATAATAATTTTGAATTTTAGAATTTCATAGAATAGAATATTTTAGGTATGGAAAAATATAAAGAAATCCAGAAGAGATTGTTAAATTCTATAGAAAATGAACCGGAAGGCAGAATATCATACAGAATAGTATATATATAAAACAAAGTATCTACCCTGCAAAAAATGTAATGGAGCGAACGAAGAAGAAATAGCTCGACCTCGATGGAGAGAAGTGTTTAGACTATGATTTGAGGATAATACATTTGAATTTGAGAGCACTAATACTCGGAAAAGACTCAATAATCGTTTCAATAAAATGGGGACCTAAGTAATATTCTCATAGAAGTCTAGGAGTTTTTGATGGCTCAGCATCCCAAAACATTCGACTCCATTTTGGTTTGAGTATGATATTTTTCGAGAGCCTGTAACAGTTTGCAATATTTCCTGATTTATTTTGAATTGATTGAGTAAATATACAGTAAAAATGTAAAAGACCCCCGTCAGGAACGAAGTTCCTTCACTCCTTTCATCATCCTTCATATCATCCCCATATTCTGATGTGTTGGACTCACCATTTTTTCTGCATTATTTTCTCACTTGTGTGGTGTGGTGAACAAAATTTTTCTTCTGGACAGAGGTGTTTTAGCGACTTTTCCTGAACCCCCTATCCATTGCCCATATTTTGATTGGTTACACTCACCACTTCCTCTTCGTTTTCCGTTTCACTTAGCGTTTTTAAACTTTTTTCAGTTTTTTCATACTCTGCGCTAACCTCGGTTCGAGCGGTCTTTTCGGCCTCGTACCCGGTGCCTGGCTCTCCAGTGTCTTTATTAGATTCAATATTACTCTTCTTCACACTTCCACTATGTTTTGAAATTAGAGTTTTTTGAGTTTTTCGGCTTTACTTGGGACAAAATGATTCTATATCGCATTTTTTTGGAGGTTCTCGGCTTCTAGTACCGAACAGCTGGCGATTTTGCTGTTTTTCGATGTGAGTTTTGCCAACACACTGTTTTTATCAGTTTCGGTGGTTTAGTTCGATGCAATAATGTCTTTTTCACGGTTTTTGTCACTGGTTGATCCATTGTGGCTTTTTGTTTTCAATTTATACACGCTTATGTTGCAATCTGCACCTCCATCGCTGAATTATTCCATTGGGGGGTCATTTAATGAACTTTTCCTGTAATCAGCTGTGGTTTTTCGTATCTCTTCACTTTTTATGACCGAAATAGTTTTCACTTTCGTGGGTTTTGAAATCCTAACCTCACTTTGTTCACTCTGCCAAGTCAACCAGCGATGTAACAGTAAGTGGCAGGGAATACGAAATGATATCACTTTGAAGATCATCTTGGAGACCTTTCATAGTACTGAAGACTTGTTATATTACCTCCGATAATAAGGCAAGTTATAATTGAGAACATTCCTGAACGTACGTTGGATTGCAAATAGTTCTGGATATGTCTGGGATACTCCATTTCATTGCTATAGGCATTGTTTTTTTCTAAAATGGAATGTATACTGATGAATTATTCCATAAAGTTAGCCATAGTTTTTCATATCTCCATAATGTCTCTTGGGCGATACTCCAGGTACGAAATATTAACCATTGGATAATTGCGAGCCAATACGGTAGAAATTCCTCTACTTAGCGGTTAATAAGGGACACAATGGCCTACACAGTTTTCCAATGGTCAGATATCGTGTTTGAAACACAATTCTTACCCTTTTCAGATTTTGATTTCAAGATCACTTTAGCACACTGTTTCATTGTTTTTAAGTTGACGAAGGAGTGTATAAATCACATATTCAACACTTTGGGGTTTATACAGCACTTTAAACTACTGAATTTCACTTAAGTCGCGGAGCACATTGAAGCTCTATCAACTACGAAATGACAATCAAATTATTTCATTGCCTTACTTGAAAAACTGAGGCTTTCTAACATACTGGAAAAGGTATATTTGAATTCAAATATCAACTCATTGTATGTAGCGAGTTCAAAATCCCTCATTCCATCAATTCTGCATTTTCTATTTCCATATATTGGGGTTGAATGCGTTGACATTTAATTCTGACAGAACCAAGTGTAGTTGTCACACATACTCGTATATAATAGGAAGAGACAGGGAGAGAGAGAGA
Organism: Gonioctena quinquepunctata; assembly: GCA_018342105.1. Classification (NCBI taxonomy): domain Eukaryota; kingdom Metazoa; phylum Arthropoda; class Insecta; order Coleoptera; family Chrysomelidae; genus Gonioctena; species Gonioctena quinquepunctata. Next base: position 47,669 of record JAFIRS010003444.1, read on the forward strand.
GAAAGTCGCGATTTTTTCTTACATTACACTTTCACCAGTCAACATCTACCACGAGCCGCGTAAAGAAACTTCGTTCCAAAACATTTTGCAATTCTAAATTCCCAGCAAAATATTTTTTTCACACATATTCTTCATTTCAAACATTTTTTCTCCAACATGGTTCAACAAAATGTGAGTGAAATTTCATTTTATGCTACAATCCTGTTTTTCCAGAAATTATTTTCCCTGAAAGTTATCCCGATTTGGTGCTAAGGTCTACTAGTTTCTCGTATTCAATGTGAAACTAGTTCATGTTTGATTATTTAGAAAGTAAATATTTCAAACGAATTGATTATTTTCCAGAGCATAATTAAGCGTCAATTGTTCGACTGAGTTTTCTATTTCGAGCGACGACGTACAAAAATGCTAACTCGAGATTATAATGGAAATCCATCTATAGAAATAAAAAAAATGCATTTTATGTCTGTGTGCTCGTCGTAGGTTCCATCACCAAAAGTATTGTTCCAATTTGAATGAAATTTTTAGTTGTTCCATGAATCTCTCCAGAGAGTTTTTTTCTATGTTATAGAGGATTTGTGAACCGCTTCATTTGGTTCAATCTTTGGGCAAGTGTGTATGTGCGCGCGAAGGTCTTCAATATCCTGAAAGCTATAACATATAGAGAATAACAACAATAACAACGTTAAACGCCTTTTTTAAAAGAGAACACCTTTGTATATTTTACCCTCGACTGATTTCCTTACCTTTTCGATGTGAAAAAAATAAAAATGTATTTCCATATTCTCACAAATACTGCGGGGTCGGTATAGTTTATTCATCTACAGTGCGGTCCATAGTTATGGAAAACAAATAATTTTTAGCGTTATTGTGTATTTGTTTGAAAAATCCTTAAACACGTCGATTTCTATTGTCAATTTGGCAATTCACAGTATGAAAATATTACCCCCTTCTTGCATTCCCTCTGAATTATGAACACCCCCTCACAAAATTTAAATGAGAAGCGGAGCCATGTGGCACTTTGTAGGAAAGGAATTTCCATTCCGTGTTCAGAAATATTAGGTTTTTCTAATTTGGTGTAATCATAAGTGATAAAATTTATTTTGAAAATGTAAAATTTTGATACGTAGAATGAGGAGTTGAATTGGGGGATCTAGGCGGCCATTCAATCGTTCCACGTCTACCAATTGGGAAAAACTTGGTGGAGCTCCGTCCTGTTGGTACCATTATTGGATCATTAACATCAGGAAAAACAATTTTGTTTATGAACTGCAAATATGCTTCCATTCTGGCAATCATCAGTTCACAGAATTGGTGCCTTCTATCAGGATCATCCTCATTTAACTCCTGAACCAACTGAACCTTATAAGGATGGTATTTTTCTTTATGTAAAGCTTTCAATATCGATGATTTACTCACATCATTGTCGACGGCAAGTTGTCTACTAGTCATACGCGGATTTTCTTCAATCGCTAACAGTACAACTAACGTTTTTTCCTCATCCAATTTAACTTTTCGACCTGGTTTTTGAATAGTTTTTATATGTCCAGTTTCACGAAATTTTGTTTCTATTTTGCCAACTGTAGTCTGTGAGGGTATTCATCATTGAACATTCCACAAACTTCCTCTTGAGTTCTTGTTTCATAACCGCATCCAATCATAATCAAAATGTCTATTCTTTAAGTACCGGATGAATCAGCCATAGTTAAACAAATACACACACAAATGTTTTTCGAAACACTGACGTGTTTCAGCAACTTATAAGTATCAAAATGTTAGTAGTCTACTAGATTGGCATTATTTTTTTTATATATATTATATATATATATATATATATATATATATATATATATATATATATATATATATATATATATATATATATATATATATATATATATATATATATATATTATATATATAATATATATATATTTATATAATATATATATATATATATTTTTATTTATAAAAATTTTATTTAGGAAAAAACCCACAAAAAGAATAATTACTTAATAGATATTAGTTTCAAGAGATTGTTTTTTTTTAATTTTTTAAGCCTCTGTATAATATGAATAGATAAAAATATTCGAATACTATAATACCATCAATTTCATACACTGTCATGATGATTACAACCCATAAATATTCAAAAGACAACAAGAATGGTCTAGATTTACAAAATCATCCTGAATAAAATGTGATAAACAAAATTATAAGCTTGAAACATACCCTATATGAAATTGTATGTAACTAAAAATAGGCACTGGGAGAACAATAAACTTCTTGATGACATTAGCCAATCAGGGAATAGTATGGTCAAATGTAAGATTTGAAATTGTGAGAAAATAAGAACGGAAAAGTGTCAGAGACAATTATGATTGAATATTGTAAATAGTCTGTAAGAAAGGAAAAATAGATTCATTTATAAGTTTTGACAAATAACCCCAAACAGTGAAAATGTGAGAATATAGTGCGCGAATTCAAAAATTCGAATCAAAAGAATTGAGGAAAATTGGTATCTAAGTAACGGAAAACAAAGCCACAGAAAAAGATCGAAAATAAATTGAAAACGAATGCCACGTTTTAGTTGGGAAAAAGAAAAATTCGATAATTTCAACTTTATAAGCAGAAAATCAACATTACCTTATTTGTACACCATATACAAATATTCCAAAGCTGTTTGCTGAATTTGTATGGTTCCTTCTTTTGGTATTGGAGTTCCTGAGAGCATTGGATTGAGAGAGAATCCAAATTCTGGGTGTATATTGAACAGCGACAGTTCCAGCGACAGGTATAAACTTTCCTAGTGCACGTCACGAACTGAACAATTTCACTAATAACTCATATCCCATCAGAAGAACTTTATTTCACTTGATTTTGAACCATTGAAGAAATTTTCACTTTCAAGGTAAAAGTGAGGTTGTGTCTATTTATCCATGACCTGTTTTCTCATGATTATCCATGAATATTTGTAGATTCACCTTAGAATGAGTTATCTATCGGTAGGCCAGGTAAAATTAAGTTTTCCTGAATGAAGGTAATAATTGCTTATTGATACTTTGTCGTTTTGTTTTCCACAATTATCAGAAATCATATTTTATAAACACAGACTTGACATCAAGCAGTGGTTAGTGGCTCAATTGCCTGAACCGGCTATCTGAGACGAGAAGAGTACCAACTGAGTTTAGTCGTGGTAAGAAAATGATAACAAGTGGCAGCAACGTGACGAGAGAACTGTGACGTTAGCAGCAATTATTATTACATCACAAAACATATTATGCAGGGCGAAAATACTTATCTATATCATAACAATTTGGCTCACAACGAAGAGCGGAAATCATTAGCAATCTTCATTTTATAACAAAAATTTATATTTACAATTTATCAATACTTATCAATATATATATATATATATATATATTATATTTTCTTTAGTTTCGTGACCACATATATATTTTCTTCAATTTCTTGGAATAAAGGTCTGATTCAGTCTATTCATATAATTTCTTTCAACTACGTTTCGACATGGTATTTGTCATCTTCAGGTTAAGAAATTATAATATTTAAATTGTGCGTTCGCATCGTACGGACGTTATTCTGGAGTCAGACATCCACAATAACGTCCGTACGATGCGAACGCACAATTCAAATAATACAATTTTTTAACCTGAAGATGACAAATACCATGTCGAAACGTAGTTGAGAGAAATTATATGAATAGACTGAATCAGACCTTTATTCCAAGAAATTGAAGAATATATATATATATATATATATATATATATATATATATATATATATATATATATTTATATATGTAATAGTCGGAGAAAGGTTTCAATAAAAAATTGAGAAGTTGCCCGGAAAATTGGAAAACTCAGGAAAGTGTCTTTTACGGGATATGGGTATTTTTTATTGTTCCTTCTGCTCCTGGAGAAGTTTTCATAATTTATGTATGCACTCTCGATCATAACTGATGATCTGAACGACATATTTTGTTGATTCTTTTCTTGAAATTAATTGTTTTTCCATGGAGATAATTTCTATGCTATCCATTCTACTATAACTCGGCAGCGCATCAACTTCTATACCGTTCAACCCATCGCCATGAAAATTTGTGTACACAGGTATTTGAACACGGATAATATTTTCGTGCTATCAAAAACGGGATAGCAGGATAGCAGGATAACGGGATAGCAGTAAAACGGGATAGCGTGATAACGGGATAGCAGGATAACTGAATAACGGGATAAAGGGATGACTGGATAACGGAATAACGGCATAGCAGGATAACGGGATAAAGGGATAACGGGAAATGGGAAGAGTCACAGGCATGAACTAAATGAAACAACACAAAGAGAAACAAAAAAAAAACTACGCGGACGAAAGTTTTCAGGAAAAAAAGTTACGGTATATAGAAATTTGGACAGGATAACGTCTGTGGGATCAGCCACTTCATTTATATTTTGGAAGTATTCTCTGCAGACAGTAGTACCAAAGTTCCACGTACAACATTCTTGTATTATCGTAGAAACTTCATTCATAGGGTGTCCAATTTCAAATATTCGAAAAAGTGGTAAATTCATACCAATTTTATTCGTTATTTTCCAGTAGAACACCCTGGATTTTCCACCTGGATTGACTCCCCTTTCTGTTACCCTTTCACTGTCGTGAAAAAAAAAACCTTGCAGCGTTGCCAAGTTATAAGTTATTTTACTATTTCAATTATTAATTCAATTCGATTATGGAAATATTGTCTATATATAAATACATCATTCGGGTATTTTTGCTTTATGTTTATTAACAAGCTGTCGTATTTGAATTTGAAATTTCATTCAGTTTGAGCTACATTAATGTTGTCTTCAAATGGAATACCCAATTATATATTATATCTATAATAAATGCTCCTAACGCGCTATCATAAAATATGTTTTCTTTGTTCGATACGACACCAAATAGAAAATATGTTTAAAAGGTATCGAAAAAACCTATTCAATAATACTAATTTTGTTTGTGTTTATGGTAGTTTCAATGGCTCGTTAGTAAACATTAAAATTTAAATTCCATTCAGTATGATATTCATTACAGATTTAATAATTAGTATCTACTTAAAAAAATTGCTCGAAGTGACCTCCATTTATTTCCTGACAGTGAAATATCCCATTTTCAAACTCTTCTCGTACTTTTGCAAATGTGTCTGCGGAAACAGCCTCACATTCTGCAACAATACGTTGTTTTAAAACTTCAATATTGTCAGGTTCTATGGCGTGAACCTTCGATTCAAGGTACCCCCACAGAAAAAAAAATCCAAAGGTGTGAGGTCCGGTGATCGAGCTGGCCATTCCGTTGAACCTCGTCGTCCAATCCATCTACCACGATACTCCTCATCCAAATACCGTCTTACTGCACCGTAATAGTGTGGAGGAGCACCATCCAGTTGGAATGTCATTTCCAAATTGCCGAATTCATCTGGATTATCTTCCAAAATTCTATTCTATTGCGTTTTGCAGCTCCAGATAAACTCACCAGTTAAATTAGTATTTAAAAAAAGAGGCCCAACGATGTGGTTTCCTAGGATACCTGCCCAAACATTCACCTTCTGGGGAAATTGTGTATGTGTTTCACGAAACAGGTGAGGTTTTGCGTCACTCCAATACCTCACATTCTGTGTATTTACATTTACATTTACATTTAGATAGAAAGTACTTTCGTCACTAAAACGAATTGTTTTGACATAGTCTGGCTGTTGGTTAATTTTAGTTTTCATATTTTCACAAAATTCCAGTCTTCGGTCTGGGTCGTCGACTGAGAGTTGATGAACCCTTTTTAATTTGTATGGATGAAATTTGTTTTTTTATCAATATCCTGTGTACTGTACTTCGACTGACTTCACAGGTAGATGCAACGTGAGTTGTTGAAGAAGTAGGATTACCTATTACTTCTGCTGGTATAACAATTTTTTTCTCATCCGAAATTTGTGGTCTACCAGATCGTTTCGCATATTAATACTACCCGTTGTTTTAAACTTACGAAGAAGCTCCCTTAAATGAGTCTCCGAAACGGGGTGATCGGGAAACCTCTCATTGAAAATGCGTTCTGCTGCATGAATATTTTGTCCAGTTTCACCAATAATTTGGATCGCTGCTACTTTATCACCTGAAGCACGTACCATTTCGCTTTTCGAAGCACTTAAACGTTCGGCTCACAAAAGTTTAACAAATTATTAAAATGTACAAAAATATTAAAAGTACCAAAAGCTGCTAAAACAGTTGAACGTTCGATCAACAATACACAAATTATTAAATGTACAAAAACTTGGACAATTACAAAAACTTCGAATTAGGGAGACTAACAAAAACGTCAGCTCATTTGACAACTATCCAGAGGCGGAGCTTGAATTTGGAATTTTACTATTGACTGATTTAATTCATCACAGCTTTGCGTTTTTTTAAAGCGAGTTGCCAAACCTGCCATGAACACAAACAAAATTAATATCATTGAATAGGTTTTTTCGATACCTTTTAAAAGAGGTGTCGCGGGCCGTAGGGTTCCATTCAAAATTATTGGTCACAATGGCCTTGTGACGTCATCTTTGACGATTTCGTCATCTATCATCACTAGTAGGAAAGTTTGCAACCTTTTATATTCAGTTTCCAAATTTCACTTGTTTATGTATAATCGTTTCAAAAATAAGAGGGGGGAGAGGACTTTTGAGAAGCACTGTATATCACTAGCTGGTACCCACGACTTCCTCCGCGCAGAATTTAATTTTTTTCTGTTTTTCATTGAGTTGTTCCATCTAGGTTATGCCTGTGAATTTGTCAGCTTCCCGTTTTCCGGTAACCCTTTCCCGTTAACCCGTTTCCCGTCAACCCGTTTCCCGTTAAGCCGTTTCTCGTTAACGCGTCATCCCGTGATTACGTGAAGAATTTGGATTTGGGAAATTCCTTGACCCTCTACTCCTCCAACTCATATAAATAATTCAAAATAGAATCCCATCAAAAATTTTGAAAAACCCATTAGATTCACTTTCCGATATGAAAATCTCACACAGAAATTTCTTTCAGATACGAAATGATTCTTTAATCATATTTGTTTTCATTCATTTATGCATTTTCAGATGTCCTCTACTTTGCACATATTTTTTACTCACTAGAACTGCTAAAAAAACCATACTGCTGTTTGATAGAAGTAATCCGATTTAGCGTCAGAGGTACTAGAACACTATGCCAGAACATTCTATTTAGATATTGGTTTGCGTCTTTACGAGGTGTATTTCTCTTATTCGAATTCAATATGAAATAAGTTGGTAGTCATAAAAAAAAACTGAAAATGACAGAAATCTTCAAACTGAACCCAGTTTAATCAATATGCCGTTTAGGGGATTCATTTTTTTTTGTCCTGAAAGAAATTTTTATATTGAAACCGTTTGGTGTTGCCTGTATCTACGAAATATTTTTCTGATGAAAATAAGTATTACTTTCAAATTCGAATAAATGGTCAGCCACAGCGTAATTTATATTGAGTCAAAAGACATCAACAAAAGATATCACTTTTTGGCAAGTGAAAAATTGACTTAAAAAACAAACCAGCGGCATCAAAATTACAGTCGTTGTCACTTCAGTTTTTCTTGATGACATCTTCATCTTTATAACGAAATAGTAGTTAATGTAACAAGTACGCAAAGTGAGCCTGTAGCGGACGAAGATGATATCAGCGGAATAGCTTTCCAAATAAACAGAACAGAAATGCCACACATATTTCCTCGCCATGCAAACATTTTCAATTACCATCCGTAAGGTAGTGTAAGGAAGTTTTGCAAAATCTAGTAAGCGATTGTTTATCAATGACACAGTTGTCAAATACTTGTCAAATATAAGTGTTAATTTTTCATGAAATAATTATTCCAAAATAATGTGTTCAAGAAAACGTTTGGTGTTACTACAAAATTTCAAATAATCTATAATTTATTGTGTCTCCTGAATCGTTTTTAGGGTAATAAAAATAAGTTTTCTGAATAAACAAAAATGGTCCCATGAAGTGTCCCTATAACGATTCTGGCGGCCTAGTCCGGTAAAGTGGCATTTTCAGTATCTAAAGTAGACATTTTGTGGAGCGTTTACAGAAAATTATTTAATTATTATGCAACAACTGCCTCGTGAAGGTAATTTATCTGAAAAAATTCAATAATGTTCCTTACTCCACAACCTGCATTGATATCAGTATAGTGTAATATAACGTCACGATCTCATTGATTAATTATAATTAAACACCAAGTTTTATACCAGCATCGATTTATACAATGCAGCAGTGTGCTCGACGTTTTCGAATAACAAGCACTTGTATTGATTATTTTCAGACTGTGTGGCGACTTTCACATATTATTATTTCATGAAAAACTTTTAGATGTTATTGATTCAGCGAATGATATTACTGCCATTCGAAAGTTTGTTTTGATCGGTACAGGACGCATCAATTATTCCAATGATTGGTGGTCGATATCTTGTTTGGAGTAAATATATTATTCGGAATGGGTATCACGTAAATTCGCAATTTTTAATCGCCATACATTCGATTGTAATCTGCTATTAGTATTTATTATTTCCTATGATTGCAAATTATGTTTCATTTATGGTTGAATGATTGTTGCACATAATCTTCAATGAAATTATATCAATTCCAAGGACTCCAGTGAAATTTGCGACACAAATATCTGAACTTTGATACTTTTCCGCAAAGTCGAGGAGAAAAACTTTCAGGCACAATGCTTGACAATATTGTCATTTTTGCTGAATAATAAATAGATACCAGAACACTAGTGGAAGGCACTTCAACAATCAACAATGGACATATTTGTATTGAAGAGATAAAAACCCGAATATAAATAAAAATGTATTTGTTATAATTCCAAGATAATGTTGTGTGACCCATGAAAAATCAAATCGATGCACAGTGGTCATGAAAAAAACGGAACGAATTAATTTTTTTGCTCAATCGCATCTTTGACTGTAAAAAATCATGAATAAAATATGAAAAAAAATTGTCGCAAAGGGGTAGTTGAAAAAAAACTGTTTTGAGGCTGAAGAGAATCATAATAAAAATAAATGAAAAAACTTGTCACAAAAAGGTGGTTTTTAAAAAGGGTGGTTGGACAAAAAACCAGAATTAAGCCATTTTCTCGCAATATTGCTTTTAAGGCTGACGATAATCACGGGAAAAATATTAAGAAAACTTGTCACAAAGGGGTGGTTTTTAGAAGGGGTGGTTCGAAGAAAAAATCAGATTCGCGCCTTCTTTCGCGGAATTGCTTCTTGTAAGACTGACGAGAATCATGGGAAAAATATTTAAAAGATATTGTCACAAAGGGGTGATTTTTAGAAGAGGTGGTTAAACAATAAAATCAGATTTAAACCTTCTTTTTGTTGAACCGTAGTAGGAGATTTAAGCCGGTTCTGGCTCTCCCCCCACCACTATGACGTCACGTGTGACCTTGAATGGTTGCAGGTGTGCAATGTGTGTGTGTTTGACCTTGAGATTTGACTTTGAGATTTGTCATTGAGTTTTGATATTGGGTTTGGTCGACTTTGAGATTCGACTTGACCTTGAATATGACCTTGAGATTCATAACATTAAGTTTTGACTTTGAGATTTGACCTTGAGTTTTGATGTTGGATTTGTTTCGGCAACCAAAAGATTTGATCTCGATGTTTGTTTGACCTTGACTAATGTTGTGGTGTAGGCATACATATTCTGTGTAGTCATGACCTTCATGAATCCTTGCACTCTCCAAGCGAGGAGGGCATTCATCCTGTGAGAGAGCTAAGAGTGAACTGCGAGTATTGATGAGTGTGTTGATGCTCAAGTGCGTAATGACCTTCACAGTCCCATCTACTGAATGGAGTGGGATGTTCTCTATAAAAATGTGTGGAGTCGTTGATGAGAAATCAGATGTTAGATAATATCATCAGAGTGAATACAGAGTACGAGAAGTTTCTCAATTCAGTGAGTGTATTTTTTATAAGGTGAAATAATCTATATTTTTCATACAGTCTTACTATGTCTTTTCTTCCAAAAGTTGTAGATTTGAAGAGAATCAATTCTTCAATAATTGAAAAGAGGGTGGGAGCTTTTGAACAAAGACCAATATCATCATTACCCATCGGTAAAGCTTTCAACATACTTGGTATGACGATTTGTATAACCCGATATGGGAGATCTATTCTAATGACATTACGTGATGATAATGATACTTTATTCAAATCATGGTTGTCAAAAGTATTACGGATGAATTCAATGCGGAAGATGTCAGTTGCATAAATGCTTCAGATTTCAAATATACAATAACATATTTGGGTCAGAGTCCACAAGTAGCAGGAGTTTGAGAACTCGTCCTCTAGTAGAATTCAACTACATTAAATGATAATATTGTTTATATGTTAATAGTTAGGATATAGTGATTTTATGTTGAATATAGATATTTCTCCATTAAAAATAACATTCAGTGTAGAAGTACTATATTTGGAGCATCACATTTTCTGATGTAAGTAAAATTATTTGAATATCAATGGAATATATTAACAATTCTTTTTTCGTTTCAGTTTTCAATATGTGGATGCATTACTCGAGTCAATGTTGGACGGAAGCCGTGGACATCAATACAGCCATCGAGAGATTGAACTCCTACTTGAATGCTTTGAGTCAAGATGTCCTCCATGCTACAGTCTATGATTTGAATGTTTGCTTCGATGAAGATGAAATCCAAAGATGTGCACATTTATCCGAGAAGTACGTCAAGGGTACAATACTTTGTGAGGAATTCAACCAAGGAGCCTTAAACTTGCAACAATTCTGTGAAGAAATGATCAAATTGGATCTGGAAGGATTTCTCCACACCCTTTTACCATTCCTACCTGATGACATCATCGAGAAATATCAACTATATGATGAATATGATGATGAATATGATCATGTAGATATTTGATATGAAATAAAACATATATTTACAAAATACAAAATAAAATATTGAACATTTCAAAGTGAATTACGAACAGAGCCATCCAATGCATTGTAAGTCAAGAAGGTATCGTGTATAATGAGTGCATAGACTTTGGTGTTGGCTGGAAATTTTTTTTTTCTTGTTTCGAACTCCAGCTTGATATCCACTGTAGATGATTTTGTAGCATTCGGTTGATGTAAACAATCAATGATGAACAGGGGATTCTGTTGAAATGCTTCAAGGTCCATAAGAGGCTCACTCATATCTTTGTCATAATAACTACGTGAAGTCCTCATATGCATAGTAAGCTGAAGAGAATAGTTTTTTATCAAAGGGGTGACTTCAGAGTTCAATACTCGGATGTTATTAATGTCAGCATTTATGAATTTTGTCACATCCAGTGCTCTGTTTTCGGATGCAGTGGTACTTTGAAAACCAATAATTATGAAGCGAGGTGTTTCCAAAGTGTTGGTTGTTTTTATTGCCCATATGTCTGAAGATGTGCTACGCAATGAGGGTAATTCATAAAGATCCCACATACGATAAGCCAACTTGATTTTGAATTCAGCCACTCTTATTTATTCTACTGAATAATTTGAGCTTCTGCTTGTCATCGGGCACAACATGTTTTATTTTCCATTCAATCTTTGTAATTTCCAAAGAGGCATCAACGTCTACAATATATGAATTCTTGAATGAACGAGCTATAATCAAAATCAGTTCTTGTTTTGCATTCAGAATACTCTTCTTATAATCCTCAGCAAAACCATCAAATATTTGAGAGGAAGTTTTCCACTGAATAAATGACTGGGTGCATCAATGATGTGTTGTTTTGTGTCGGAAAGTCCCCATCCAGTTGTCAAAAGCATGTGAGAGTGTGATTGACCAAATGAAACCATATTCTTCATTGTGGATGTTATGCCTGGTTTTCGAACAACGGCAACTTGCTCACCACCATTTCATAGCGGATCTCATCGAAGAGGAATGCCAAAGCATTGTTGGAAAGATAGCATACTTTGTTCACTTCTTTTGGAATGAATTTTCCCTCAATGTAAATGGTTCATTGAAAGCAAGGAGGCTTATAGGTATGCTCGTGCAGACTTATGAGAGAATGATCGACCACTGGTTCATTGAAAATATTCAACTTGTCGCTGTTTGCTTCGAGTACCATTTTATTGTCGAATTCGGAGTCCAATTGAGTTTAGAAAATTAAGATCTCTCGCTGACAATGTATGTCTTTGTCGTTCAGCAAACACTTGTGGAATGACCTTCTTCCTGGCAAAGCTTTTCTTTTTGATGATATTTGATGAATGACGATCTTTGTTTGGTGAAAATATTTCGTATTCACTGTTTTGTCGTTTGTTGTAGCAAAAACCCATTACATTCGTTATTGTAATTTCTTCAATTCCAATATGACAAATATTTCTTCCACACTACCGAAATCAATGAGATTATTTCGATGATCCAATATGCGCAAGTAATGTTGTCGATGAACTGACGTCCTTCCGGGCTGATGGGCATATAAATAATGTTGTTTGGCTCTTTTGTTATATTATAACCCGGCTCAACATCAACGTCAAATGAAAAAAGAATATGATTCTCTTCTTCATTTATGTATGATCCTGAAATGATATTGCAATCCAATCGAATGAGTCTCACGGGTACAATATTCACAGGAGATGTAGATTCATGCATGCGATTTGCACTGAATTCTTTCTTCTCGAATCCCAACAGGGATGCTATTGAGTTTTCATGTTTCAGGTTCACCACATACTTTGATTGCATCATACATTTGAATGTATTATTGTTTGCTCGGAGGCTGAACAATTCATCCAATGTGGTGTCATCATGTTTCGCGCCATGAAATAGATGGAATTCAAGTTCTCGTTGGATAACAGCATTTATTTCTTCTATCTCATATGCGCCACTTGGTATTTTATAACACGTTTAGAACTGACTGTGGCGGCTTTATTTGCGGGAATGAAGAAAGTGATCAAGTTGTTTGTTTCCGTGACATTGTGGATTGTGTTGCATCCATAGAATCCCAAAAGCCCCAATCCATAACGGCTATTCTTATCCAGCTCAATGGGTGGGTAGAAGTCTGCACTCAAGACACTGGTTCCAACAGCTTGTAGCTCGAACTTTCGTGACATGACTGAATGCATTCATATGATAACAAATCATTTTATTGTTGTTCACAACACATGCGAAATAATTTTCTTCGTTTCCTCGGTGGCATTGTGTGTCCCAATTCAACTTGATTGTTATTGGCGCCAATATTACAATCATCGATGGTGCAATAACAACAAAATAGTTTCCGAGGTATGGGTCCGTCATTCACATCACTGGAATTGGATGTTCCAACACTTGCATTGTCCATATGATGTTCATAGCAATATTTATATTTTAAAATATCAATATCCTCTTGAAGGTGTTTGGGAAGTATTTCCCAAACCGATGCAATTCATTAGCTGCACAAGAAATCACTTGACCTCTTTGGGCATATCTGCAAGTTGACCTTTACTCTTTTTTTTCAAGCTGCGTAATCTTGAATATGCGATGAGGGAATGCCCCATTCTCTTAATAGCCTCTCGATCCATTTCTGGCGTGAAATCCATTTTAGCTTTTCGGGTGATTGGAAGAGAGAACTTCAAGCATAAGTGTCCACACACAACTGTATTGTATTTCTGCTCACGTTCATAATTATACATAATTTTTCGACTGCATGTGTACCTCTCCGGAAGTAATGGACCAACTCCACTGGTGGGGTAGATCTCAAAACTGTCGAAATATGTTGCAACTCTTCAATTTTCCTGTATGCCACCCAATGTGTTCCTCGACCGCTGAATCCATCAAATTGATGATGGCCGTTTCATGATTACGTGGTCCTGAGGTTGGCAAATTATCACGCATGAACACACCACGATAGTGTGGAATTTTCAATTGTTTGGCATAATATGTAAGATCTATATCTGTGAGAGGTTTAAGAGGTAGGGCATCAATTAGTTTTTGATGTATATGGTTTGAGATAGATACCGAGGCCTTTGCGATATGGTTTCAAGAAAATACCGCTACCCTTTTTCCTAAAGCTATCGCCTCCATCTTTCTGTTATGATGTTTTACCTCTTTCAGATCATTCCTGCTCGCACTTGCTGAATTTATAGCTCTGCTTATACCTGCAGCAACACCAGCCAAACTACCCAATGCAGATAATCCGGCAAAAATTGGTATCAATGGTAAAATTCCACCAACTTTTGGAATAGGTATTATGCGAGGTGTGCGAATTTTTTTCTTTCCGCCTGCTGCTTTCAAATATTTACGTGCTGCTTTCAATGCCATTGTTGTGGCCATCTTTCTATTGTTTGTCACGAATTGATTACCACCAGCTTTATGTAATTCATCCCGAACTTTTCGTACAATTCCTGCTCCGAATGCTACTAACCCTTCCTAAACGCTTTTTCCCCTCCATTTTTTCTTTTTTATGTTGGTGACGAGTAGAGCGGCTGCTCTCTCACGAATGCTTGCGTCCTTCGATTTGACCCTATCCCAAGCACTGTATTCAAGTTGTTTGTCTGCTTTATGTCTAGCTTCAATATCGTCGAGATTCTCCGAGTATTGAATGTCGTGTGTTTTACAGGCCCTATCTAATTTATTGATGCCTGGATCGTTGCGTGCCAATCGTTTTTGTAATTTAGTTCCGGGTCCACAATATTGATATCCTCCAGGTAAATGCAATTCAAACGGCAATTTATTTATTAAAGAATTCACAAATCCTCGACCTTTTTTATTATTCGATCTCTTGCTTTTACGTCTGCTCCGTGTGGTGGTAGACATTTAAATGAAACATATCTCACACATCTTGCACTAATAAGTTAATAAGTGTCGAACCGTCAAACAATGCGCATTGTCAAGCAAAAAGAAGAGTTTGCAGTAGATAATTTGGATGAGAAAATCGGGACTGGATTAAATGGAGCGAACTCATTGAGACATGGTCCACTACTTCCATCATCTGTTCCTCATTAATCATCGGTCCGTCAAATTGTGGAAAGACAAATGCCATGATATCTCTACTGACACATCCACAAGGATTGCGATTTGCAAACGTTTATCTCTATTCAAAGTCGTTGAATCAACCGAAATATGAATACTTGCGCAATGTGTTAGCGCCAATAAAAGTTGGGTTTCTTCACATTCAGTAATAATGCAGACATTGTGCAACCCTCTGATGCCAAACCAAATTCAGTGTTCATTTTTGATGATGTGATTTGCGAAAAGCAGGATATTATCCGATCATATTTTTGTATGGGACGCCATAAAGATGTTGATTGCTTCTATCTTGCACAGACCTATTCACGAGTCCCCAAACAGCTAGTGCGTGACAATACCAACTTCATCGTCATATTCAAACAAGACGAGATGAACTTACATCATATTTTCTCTGATCACGTCTCGCCCGATGTCACATTCAAAGAATTTCAAATGATGTGTGTGAATTGCTGGGATGATCAATATGGATTCCTTGTCATTGATAAAGATCGAAAAGTATGTGATGGACGATATCGCAAAGGATTTGATAGTTTCATATATCCTTGATATCTCAATTCGAAAAGACTTAATCATTCATCGAACTCCGTCAAGGTCACTACAATAAACTCGTCATCGAAATAATGAATCTCTTGCGAGATGAATGTGTAGAAACAAAATGGATTTGAAACGTCAACTAGTTCAAGCGACCGAAGCTGTTCGACAAAATTCAATTCCATCAAAAGTGGAAATGTGGAAGAAAAGATTGCCCTCGAAAACTTTATGATCCTATCACAAAACCACTCAATGCTCTTTCTTCTGCTGCTATTGTGAAACCGTCTACACCTTCTCGATCCATCCGAACCAGCACTCCAATTGGAAAAAACAATCTTTCAGCAGCGATACATCATTTTCAGGTATTGATAATGAAACCATCAAAGATGTGGATGGCGAGAAAATAGCTACAACCACTCTATCCATAACACCCAATTCATCAATGGAGAGTTCACGAGATTTGGAATCTACCAGCAATGGTTTAAGGACAAGAAGTCCGTTTTGATGATGGAAATATTTCCTTTTGGGAAAAATTATGGGGAGGGAGATCCTTCAAACAAAAAAAAGGAATTTAAGGAAAATCCTGGTGAGATTAAGCAATTACGTCAATACCCGGCACTTCAGATTTATACAACTTGATATTCCTCAAGAAACCGCCTGGAGTTGGTGATGTAAAAATTCGAAACACATATATCGAAATTTGGATTTTACGAAACACTGTACAAAAGTATGAAGTCAAAAATGGAATAAGATATAGAAAATCAAAGAAATATCAAAAGTCATAAGACCACTATTGAAATCGAGAAATAATTCCAATACATTTGTGAATCAAAGCGGTGAAGGAATCAAAAATTAAAGTTACAGAAAGTGTTTACATCAAAGCCGAAGAATTATGTATACTGGAATAAACCTAAAGAGTTAGTGGATCGTTTGCGATTGTTAATTGCTTCGAAAGCATCTGGTCACACAGGACATGAAAATGAGATCATATCAATAATAGAGGAGCTACGTGAAGAAGGTATTATATATTGATACAATTTTATTGAACAATCACTTCATCATTGCGATATCATCAGAGAACAAGAAGAAGAATGGCTAATAATATCAAACGTCATATTGTGGACGAGTTACATAAGCCAGCTCGTCGTAACTTCAGAAGAAGATCAACTGTCGTCAAAGGTAGAGGAGATTTGTGGCAAATAGATCTGGCAGAATTTCAACCTTATGCCAAAATTAATAAAGGTTATCGATACATTTTGGTGGTCATCGATTGTTACTCTAAATATTTGTGGACAAAACCAGTCAGAACAAAAACCGGTGAAGATATAACTGATGCCATGGCGATGGTATTGGAAGATGCTAAATATTCTCCGAAACATGTGCAAAGCGATCAAGGAAAGGAGTTTTACAATAGCAATTTTTCGTCATTGATGGAGCGAAAAATATTAAACATTATTCCACTTTTAGTACTACAAAAGCATCTATGGCTGAAAGAGTAATTCGAACAATCAAAACTTGGATCTATAAGGAGTTTTCAATGAATGGAAATCATAAATGGTTGGAAATCCTTCCAATCATAACGCATAGATATAACCATAAGAAACATCGCACAATAGGTATGAAACCCATCGAAGTTAAAACCACTACAAAGTTGAAAATCATCAAAAAGAAAAAAAAGAAAGAAGATGAAAAAATCAAGCCAAAATATCGAGTAAATGACATAGTTCGTATAAGCAAGTATAAAATTTATTCGAAAGGGCTATGAACCAACTTCACCACGGAATTGCAGAAAACTCAAAATCCGGACGTGTACCTTGTCGAGAAGATATTGAAGAGAAAAGGTCAAAAGTGTTTGTCAAATGGTTAGGTTTCCAATGAAACAATTATGGATCAAATAATGCCATTTTGTAATATTTCTATATGATATAATGTTTTGAAATAATAAACTAGTTTATGCTTCAAAGTATTTTTTATTTTAATTGTCCACAACCCACACAATTACATTTGCACATTCAAATTCAATATGTTCAATTCAATACATTTATTAAATAAAAACTATTCACTATCACTGTGAAATACATTGTTCAAGTCATTTATGCACTTCTGGTATGTCATCATGACAGCTTCCTTGGTGTTGTGGAATTCATTCAGCTCCTTCTCTGCATTCTTGCGCAAATCATCGTTATTTCTCCGCTCACATCAACTTTGGCTAGCAGAGAATCATATTGATTTTCAACTTTTGCCAAGTCTTTCTTCATGATTGCAATGCGCTCCTGAAGTATAGCTATGGTTTTCACGTCCTCTTGCAAACTTTGATCCTTTTCGTCGCACTGAGCAAGGACTGCTTTCTTATCAAGGATGCCTCTTTTCACCAACTTTTGAATTCCAACACATTTCTGCAGGGGGGCATACGATGAAAGATCAATGAAATTCAATAGTGACGTTGATATGGAGTCTGGGGTAGAGATGATGATGGTGCTGTTCTCCTTGAATTGCCTTTTTTGACCTTCCTTTAGCCTTGGAAGAAGCGGGTTTGGAACCACCAGGTCGGTAACATCGAGTGTATTTCGCCTCCTATTTTTCACCCGTCTTACTTTCTCTTCCTCCTTATTGGGCAGCGAAGAACAGGTTGGCAATAATTCAGATATTTCAATATCACGCTCCAAATAATCAATTGTTGTTGCTGCTGCTGTTGTTGGTTCATCAGTCATCATGATAAACTCGGCCATATCAAAATCCCGCAAATCATCTGGTGTTGTAGTGTTGGAATGTTCAGGTTGACCCAATTCTGCAATCACATCATTTGACAAATACTTCTCAGCTCCATCACTCAACAAAGTTGATAAAATGCTGCAACTTTCGGCGGTATTCATTTCAATAACTTTAATGATATTTTCAAACTCAATGTAAGAATCAAAGATTGAAACTTTAATGTGATGTAGTAGGCATGTGTGTCACCTTTTATACACATATTTTCGACACTCTCCTTCCATCTACACTCATGTGTAGGAGGGTACTCCCTACTTCTAACTGTATTCTCATATTCATTCGATATCTATAAATTGAATGGTTTCTGATTCATTCCTTCACACTATCATCCAAAATGTCTAAAGTTATATGTGAAGCTGACTCTACCACTGGTCCCGTACAACCCCTGGTAGTCATACCAAATCCTTCGAATAGTGCATCTATCCAGGACAATCAAGTCAGTTCAACTTCAATGACTATAGAAGAGTTGATGCGAGAAAGGAGACGGCAACAACCTACCGTCCGCGCCGTCATATGGGATCATAATTTGGAGCGATGGGTGCCCAATGAAGAAGAAGATCTTCAAGTCAATATACCTGCAGAAGATTCAAACTATGACTCGGACGAAACAATATATCTGCAATCGGATGAAGAGGTCGACTCGGATGAATCTATAGATTTTTATATCCATAAATAAATAAAAATAAAATAATAATAAAAAAAATTTTCTTTTCTTCATCGTGTCAGATAATCCACAACGAAATATATATATATTATGTAATATTCAATATAATCACTTCATTTGAATTTGTAGTTTGAATAAGTCGCATCACGCATACACACACACACAGTACACCACTATGAAAAGAGTATGATAAATGAAAATAATAATGAAACCTACTATTTGGTAACTTGGAGTTATGCATATAAAAATGCAGAAAGACTATTGGCAATATGTGGCAGCAGATCGAATGAGATTCGAAGAAGAATAAATGAAGCTGCTAACATTATTGATCAACATTGAATGCTGTTCATAGACTGAAAATATTCCATCAAAGATTTTGTGATTGTTAAATAAATGTATAGTGTGAGCTATATAACATCATGTTTCATTTTCCCAAAGTGAGATCGTATATTTGTCCCTTATATATATATATATATATATATAAATGTTTTGATTTCAAAGATATTTGAAAATTTAAGAATTGATAAAGTAGAGAGTGGCGCCCGGCGAGTACCCACCGTGGATGGTGCCCCAACCTCGCACCATCCTTGTGTGTACCTACCCATGAGAATGTACACCCCAATATCTATTTTACCCCTCACAAATAATCATATAAATCGCCATAGAATACGACGTTAGGAGCACAACCACAATTTTCGTTGCATTCGTGGACGTTTTCAGCAAAATCCCAATCGATGGAAACTTCAGATTCGTCAGAAGACGAAGTGGATGAGTCTGAGTCTGAATCTGACTCATATGATTGAGCGGAAGAAGAGCTCACTTCATTCACTTGAATGGAGCCACCACCAGCTAGCAACCCCAATAAACTTGGTTGTGGTGAATCACCACTTTCCCAATATATTACTAGTGGAATCGGCAGCGGCTTTGGTTACTTCTGACATGATGTTCAGAAGTGAGGAAATGATCGACGTGTGATTGTATTTATATCATTCAGAGAAGTGGAGGGGGATATGTCAGGAGTGGGGATAAAGCGTGGAGTAAGAATGTAGTCGATCATTCAAGTTTCGAATAGACTTATTTCCATAAGTAATTTAAGAATATTTTTTTTGTAAATACTGAATGTGATTTCACTAGATATAAGTTTTTTGCTTATTCTTAACTTTATAACATTATGTTCTCTGTTCCCAAGTGATATTGAATACTTGGGAAAAAATATAAAAATTTGACATATATCATTGTGTGCGCACCGATGTTCTTCAACTTTCATCATTCTGATGTATAACTATTTTATTATTCAAAAAATTAATTCTTGGTGGAGTAGAGGGTGGCGCCCGCGCCACCTGTGGATGATGCCCCAACCATCGCATCATCCTGTAGTACTACCTTCAAAATTTACCCTCAATAGCTACTCCACCTCTAATCTATAACAATGACATCATCGTCGAGTCTATCTGATGACATCATCATCATCATCGTCGAGTCTATCATGATGACATCATCATCATCATCACTAACCACCAACACTTCGTCCTCCACCGGTTGCAGTACGGCCGGCCGTCTGCGTCAGTCTGCGTATGGCATTTTAAATCCCACCACTCATCCTGCTCATTTCTTCCCACTCCGCATCGCTCACACACCGCAGAGTATGTTGCAAATGTGGTCATTTTCCCATACCTTCCTCGTCCTCAACCACCAAGGTCGTCCCCAGCAGAAGATTTTTACTATGGTGTGACGAAGATGACTCTGAATCAGAGTCCGATCCCCAATCCGTTGGAGGTCCTGAAGTTGATGCTTCCATATCCATATGGCCACTAGTAGAGCTAATCTCCACGACTTGGATGGGACCATCATCCACTGGTAACAAACTTGGAGGTGGTGAATCACCACGCTCCAACACATATTCACTCGAGTCAGCAGAAGCTTTAGTTACATCTGACATGATGATCAGAAGTGAGGAGATGATCGATGTGCGACTCAATTTATATCATTCAGAGGGGAGTGGGAATGAAGTGCGTAGTAGGAATGTGCTTGATCATTTCGAGTTTCAAAATTCTAAGTCTCCCAATTTATAAGAATATTTTATGTGTAGACTAAATGATATATTATTTCAACATTGATCTATTAGCTTTAAAGAAGGGAAAATTAATTCGAGCTCAGACATGTTAGAATTATTTGAATGACTCAGAAAAATCTGTTTTTGCATTGTAACCAATTTCACCATATGCAGAAATGTTTATTATTTGGAAGTAGAAAAATTGTAGGACTGTTATTAGGAAGGTAATTTATTCAAAAAAGGTCAACATCAAAATAAATTTATATTTAAAAATATACAATATATATAACAATCATTCCATTATTTCAAATGAAACTAACTATTGCAATAGCAACATATATCTGCCAATTTCACCTGAAATAATGGAATTTTGCAGCGGTCACAAAATTTCATCTCGATGTCTCTCAACTTTCTCCTCAGGTGTAGATCAATGCCCGACACCGCTGATGGAAATTGATCATTCCGCTGAATGTGGAGAAACATTCAAAACACAGATTCGCCATCCCATTCCTCGTCATCACCTCTGTAATACTGTAGTTGACACAGTACAGGATATCCTGGTGAGCAATCGATGCGGTATTGATCACCCTGCCTCTAGACAACACCTCATCCAGGTCGTCGAAGACGTCTTCACCTAGCCCCTCATCATCGGCAACCAAATGATCGTCTTCGTCTTGGTCTTCGTCAGCCAATGCTCCCTCATCGTTGGCGGGGTCCACTGCTGCTGCTGGTTCTACCTCTGCAGCATCTGCTTCACCTGCAGCATCTGCTTCTGCTTCTTCCATGAAGCCTGCTTCCTCTTGAATATTCAATTCTTCCATCATGTTGATGACTTCTTCAACTTCTCGTTCGATGCACATTTTGATAATTCTAAACAAGATACAAGTTTTCGAATGAAGTCCTACCATTGCAGGATTTAATTTATATGATTTCGATCTTAATCCCTCCAAGAAACTCACACATAGCGAAACTTGAATATGAGTCGTAGAAATAACTTCAATACCCCTCCCCAAAACATGCACTCGCCTAAGGCGTGTAAACATCACCCATCCTGCATATTGCCAGCGCATGCGCTCTACATGGACTCCTCCTCCCGAAGAGTGGGGAAAAGGCATAAAACTACGAGTGCTGGATCGAAACAATCATTCCTTCGACTCTGCTCGCTGGTATCTATCTAACATTTTTAGCTTTGTTTCAGATTTTCATCATGAAGAAATCCACCCCATCGCAGGATGCTTCCGCTGCACTGACCATCATGCAAATTATGACTTTGGCTCGCCCTGATGAAAATGAGAGTTGTGAGGATGTTGGTGTGGCGGGACCATCCCAAATGGAAGGTGGAGTGATTCAGGATGATAGATTATCACAATGTTCGAATGGAATAACCCATTGCCAGCTCTTTTGTCACCCGTACCATCCCTGAACGACGCTGGACCATCGAGGTTGAGCATGAAGCGCAGGTGTTCGGATTCCGATGACGAATTCACCACGAGACCTCCTTCGGTGAAGCAACTAACCAAAAAGCAGGCTCCTATAAAGGCAAAAGTCTCCAAGAGAGGATCTGCCAAGTGTTCGGGACTGCAGAAGTTTAAGGATGGTGTGAGGAAATACAGCCCATACGCCATGCCAACTGCACGGGCCGCCAGTAATAGGCGGCAGCGAAATGTAGTACCCGACACAGCCATCGTGGTGGAATCCCTAGCACCGGTGGCGGCTAAACCGATCGATGGTAATTATCGTAGACCATCTGTTGCTTCAGCTGAACCTATACCAACATCGTCCAAGGTCGAAGGTGGGAAAAGAGTTGGAAAGTCGAATCCATCATCGTCTTCAATTCCAGACATTGCATTTGCATCGTCCATTAATCGAGAGTTGAAGGAGATAATGGATAAGGTTGGACAGGAGGTCGAACGTTCTCGTCCATCTTATGACGAATTGAGTCAACTTCAATTAGAATATGATGAACTCCTTCGACAGGCTTCCAAAGTGAAAGAACGAATGGAAGAATTGGAAAAATTGAATGCCAATCGCGAGGCTCAATATCAGCGAAATTTAACAATGTTTAAATTTCATGAGGGTGTATATAAGGAACATTGTGATAAATATCTCAAATAATATCTAATAATGTTTAGTTGATAACTTTGAATAGTGTTGATTTTCCTAGACTTCATAAAGCAGATTGGAGTGTACATTTGAATTATTGGTTGGTCACACGGGATGGTGCGTGAGAGGGGCGCCATCTTCTGCTTCATGAAGTCTTTTTATTATCATATTTGGAAAAATATACTAATATCACTAATATTTTTTCTTACAGATCATTGCTACAAATATTGTTGGTATTGAGATGGTGAGATAGTTGACTTGTAATTTATTTTCTATGGCATTTTTTTTTTGGTCTGACGAAATATCGATTAATGTTCTGAAAGTTGTCACTCAAAGTTTGAGTGTATTCCATCAAATTCTAAATAAAACACACAATTAAGCATCTTTTCCAATTTTATTTCTTCCAAATAATACACAAGAAAACAGATGTTTTTAACTACATTATATATTTTTACATATACTGAGGATCTTCAATAACATGTTGGGTTGGCAACCAGGCGGTGGGAACATGCAATAATGCTTGATCAGATGTCTTTCCATGAGTGGATGAATTTTTCTTTTCAACGATTCAATTCTTTTAATACAATGTCCACTGCTGATTGAACGGATGCTTGTCAGCACAGTAGCTTATTGAGTCATAGAGTTACACAAGCTCTGGTCACACATCGTCTGACTTCTCATTTTCTTACCAACCGGTCGAACCGCGGTTTGTATGATTCGTCAGACCGCGGCATGTAGCTTACCGCGGTCTTCGCGGTGTACCGTCGCGGTTTGGTTCCGGTTTCGCGGTTTCCGTTAGTTCCGTTCGCGGTTTCGCGGTTCGTTTCCGGTTCTTCGCGGTTCGTCGGTTGTTCGCGGAGTAGTTTCGGTGACCGCGAAGAAAAAATTAATCTGTGATCTCTGGAATAAATTTTTACCCGTTTTTTGCATCCGCGAAACGATAATTGCACAAATTTCTGATTCGCAGGCGCAGATTGAAAATTGAATTATTTTGAGGATTCACTACTTCTATTCAAAATGAAACACAATAGTATGCCTCAATACTTTTATTTTCTCATTACTTATGTCAATGCTATATATATTAATTATTTTAACAACTCAACTATGCATTTTCCAGTTAATTTGAGTATTGCGAATGATATTATTCAGTTATTTCAGCACTCAATAATGCGATTAAATAATCAATCTACTTTCGGAATTCATGCCATATTCTTGAGAAAAGATTTAACTATGTTATTACATATACGAAAGTTTCATTGGATCGCACTGTAGAACTCAATGTCATTGTGACCCCAAGGGAGGGTTTGTGTTGTATTGGAATTATGAATCTTTTATCATCATCATATGATAGTGCTACTTTATTTTTCAATTCCGTAAACATATCATGTGAGATGCTTCTGAATGAATTCATCTTCCTAAAAATTTTACCACCATTCTCAACTATTTTCTTGTAATCCTCCAATGTCAATTGATTCTTTATCACAGATCTCTTTACCTTTGGCTCTCTTTACTTCTGTTGCAAGAGATTGTACATAGTATGCCTTGGCACCTGTACCATAAAACTAATTATTGGATCATTGGGAAACTCATCTTTGAAATTACCCAAGACTGAATTTGTTACAGGTATGCCGAATTTATTATGTTCAATGTAATTAGATGTGTCAAATCTGCTTATATTGGTGCTGATGAAATCATAAAATTGTCGGTATTTACTTTCAGAATTAGAGAATCTGTATCGGTGTAGAGCAGAAGCATTCTGACCAAATTCTTTCTTTATACATCCATAGAAAAAATCATACATTACAGTCTTGGATAATTCCAAAACACAGAATCCCAAATACAATGGTTTGTCGTAATACACTTTCACTTTACCCATTTGAATCGCAACAGAAATTTTCATTAAAAATTGTGCAACTTTTGAAGTTTGGTCGTGCAATCAGAGCCCTGCTCCCATACTTCTGTGAACATTCTGCCAATGTGTGACAAGCCTTACATCAATCCTATTGTCAACATTTTCCATCGTTTTGCCATAAACTGCATTGTTCATTAGCTTATAGAAATCTTTCTCAGACTTATTATTAGATCTATTACGCATTTGAGTGTTGAGATCGATGTAAGGCTTCACTCAACATGACTGCTTGAACTCTTAGGATTCTGTGAGTATGCATAACAATCAAACCATTATTTACAGCCTGTTTCAAGTTTTTATAATGAACCACATACTTTCGCTTATCATTCAAATTTGGAATCAATTTTGGAATTTTGCTTTTTAGATTTGGTGGCACTATACTTTCTACCAGAAAGGAAGGTCGGAATGTTTATCGTGCAATTCTTGAGGATAATGTATGTCAACTTCAAGGACATATCCATATGGATCATTGTCTGCCACACCATAATGTCTAAATTTGTGATTTCTTCTCGAGTTAACCAAGTGAAATCAGATGTAGGTAATGGTTGTGACATACTATGCCCATATAAATTTGTAGCATCCAAATATGAAATGAATGATGATTGCTCATTGGGATCGAAATCAGGCATAAACTTATTATTTGCTATATGCTTCCTATCGCTACATTGACTAATACCTCCACGGATACCTTTTTTGAAAAAATTTATCATATCAATGTCAGTTAGCAGTTCAAGTTCAATATTTGTATATTTCAACATTGCATCCCAAGATAATCCAGGTGCAGTATAATATTGAGCTGGATCCAACTTATATGTATCTAAACAAATCCGTCTAAAATTCTCGAAAATATCACATAGTAGTAGGACATCAGATTTTAAATATAAATCCGAATATTCTCCAAGACTCTTACATTCAAATAGTGCCCAAACACGTTCGGCTCTCATATAATCTTTCTCTGATACATGTTCCTCATTCAAATTGTCATAAAACTGATTTTTTGTCGGTAAATTAGGATGATCCAATTTATTGATGTTGTCCACAAAACTATATGGGAAAACACCTTTCTGCCTCATTAAATTAAATTTTTTCTTTATCGGAAAACATTTTAACATCTCTATACACTGCTTTTCACTCAAATTTGGCACCAACTTTTCTAATGAACTTGACATGAACTTGAAGCTATCTATAAATCTCATTTTCAAAAATTTTTCTTAATTTTTCCTTCTTTACTTTGATAGCTATGTGTGTAGAGATGTTTTGTAAACGAAATGTATTTTTCCTTAGTTTGGGGAATAACATCAACCTTATCCTTTTCCTCATACAATTCTTTAATGAACATATGGCAATCATAACCACTCATATTATGGCATATAATGGGGATGAAATTTGGTATTTTGAAATTCAAATTACAGGCAGAGTGCGCTGCTGGATATCTTTTTCTCCCCGTGAGATGGCAGTGATCTCTGACTTTAACATCCCCTTCTGTGAAAGGTTTTCACATATACCACAAGTGGTGGCATTATGAAATTCCCTTTCCTCTTCTGGGGTTTGTTTAGTCATTGGTTTGACATACCTCAAATGATTATTATATATATTCCTTAAATCTTCTTCTATTCGCATTGTGAAAACTTTTGCCGCATCAGCACCTCTATATGAAACAAATTTCGTTAATTTATCATCAAAGGAACATTTTATCAGATAAGCAAATGAGTAAGCTTCGTGCTGGAAGGTTCTATTCGTGTACGCGAGTTCGGGATTCGGTTCGGTGGTTTGTATGCTCTAACAATTTAATGCTGCATAACTCAAAGGTACTTCATTTGTTTTCGAAATTTTCAAACATTAATGTATTACCGGCCACCATTTTCCCATATTTATTGATTCTGAAATCAGTTTGCGGTACTGTTGTACATACATGATTACAATCGTGCATCTGGTGACGCAACAGTAATCGCTCATTCGAAAAGTACAATAAACATCCATCACAGAAATATTTTTTGTGTTCATGAGCTGAAATTTGACTTGACACCAATCTTGAGAGATCTTTTATCCAACAATAATGACTATTTCCCACCTCATCTGTGATAAGCAATAAATTGACTCTCTTATTCTCAATCTTAGAATCCAAACAATTAATAACATTGACTGAAATATCATTCAAATACTCAAACATTTTTATATCACGTAATTTTACTGGAAAATCCATACCTGTTACATTCAAGACAGTCTCATAATGTGGATAGGATGACACCTCCGATACATTATTATTAGTGGGGAATAATGCAGATGTCACGGCCCATGCAAAGCAGCATTGGTCTTCATTTTTATGTTGACAACACCTTTTCTTCTCTCAATGAATTCGGGAAGTTTCATGTATGATGATCCGCCAAGTGGACTGTATTTGTTTATGTTCACCTCAAGGAACATAATTTTTCACAACTCCATCCTGAAAAATTACTTTTATTAAACCTTTCATCATTGGCAACAATTATAACTACAAACCTGAATCACGCTCCTCAAACTCCGTACTTTGGGCAATTATAATGTCACGAAACGCATCAAATAATCCATTCAAATCAGTTGATCGATCTGCTATACGATTGGGAGAATTGAATGATTTTATATCTGTCAATTCCTGTGTTTGAATGA
The DNA here is from genome assembly GCA_018342105.1 of Gonioctena quinquepunctata. Lineage (NCBI taxonomy): Eukaryota > Metazoa > Arthropoda > Insecta > Coleoptera > Chrysomelidae > Gonioctena > Gonioctena quinquepunctata. Next base: position 75,387 of record JAFIRS010003444.1, read on the forward strand.
CATAACTTCCAAATACTTCCATGTTGACCTTGATGGAGTTGTGTAGTTTGATGTTTTTTCCAATAACTCGAGTACTTTGGGCTTGATATCGTTGAAAAAAGGTGCATACTCTGTATACATATTCTCACTAGATACTCTGTAGCTGGAAATGCGACACTTGAATGCATTTTTAATGAGGTGTACACCACCTCCCAAGTGAACACATGAATTCGTCCTGTGTGCGAGTGTTCTATTGTGAGAGTTGACTTGACAATATGGAAATGTCACATTACAACAATTACATGTATAGAGTGGTGCAGGTGGTGAGTCATCGCCATTGTTCAATTTAACTCGTTTCACTGAAGGACCTCCCTGGCAAGTTTCCGTTGATGTCGACGAGATTATCACTACGGGTGAAAGCTCTACCACAATCACACGAATACATTTCAACAACTTGTTTTCAATAGCTCACTGGAGGAGACACTGATTCGAAATACTCTTCTCCTGGAATATTTCAGTGAAATACCCCCACCATACAACAAGTCCGATGCGATGCGCAATCTGTATGGATTTTGAGGAGATTCTCTTGATATTCAACGCACTCATCAATACTCGCAGTTCACTCTTAGCTCTCTCACAGGACAAACGCCCTCCTCGCTTGGAGTACAAGGATTCATGAAGGTCATGACTACACAGAATATGTATGCCTACACCACAACTTTAGTCAAGGTCAAACAAACATCGAGATCAAATCTTAGGTTGCCGAAACAATCCCAACATCAAAACTCAAGGTCAAAGACTCAAAGTCAAAACTTAATGTTATGAATCGCAAGGACCAACTCAAGGTCAAAACTGAAGCCGAAGCTCAAAGTCGACGAAACCCCATATCAAAACGCAATGACAAATCTCAAAGGCAAATCCCAAGGTCAAACACACACACATTGCACACCTGCAACCATACAAGGTCAACACGTGAAGTCATAGTGGGTGGGGGAGAGCCAGAACCGGCTTAAATCTCCACAGGAATTATTCACAATATGTTCTTTCTGCAGCTAATCGAACTCGGAAAAAAACGTACACGTATGACGCCGAGAAACGTACACGATATAATGGTCGTCTTTAAGGGGCTGAAGAGCACAAATATTTCGCAATAGTTACCCGCAATTCTGAGAGAAGGTTATCTGATCTTTTGTTCGCCCTTCTCTCACAAAGTTGGGAGCGTATAGGAAAGCTTTACCAAAATTCGAATTAGTTCCGCTTTTTCGTTATTTTGGACCGATGTGCGATGGCACGTCCAGTCGCTAAGGGTGAATTCCACAAACAATTGCTCTCAAATGAATGATGTTTTATTCCAATATATATAATCCAATCAATAGGGACTAAAAGGCCACTGCCCTACATGAAAAATCCAAATTTTCGACTTTAGAGGGGAGGCTATCTTGAATTTCCAAAAAATAAATCGAAATAATTCCACAACGGTTGAACCTACGACAAAAATTTGTAGGAAACTAAATTCCCTACACTTTTCTGTGAATCTGATGTCTAACGAAGTACAGCGGCGAAAACCTGAACATTCTTCTGGAAAATCCTTCAACTTAATCTTTTCACGGTAGATTTTGTAGAAATTATCATTACAATAACCGCTGATGTCTTGATTGTCAACACCGCGATTTCCTTCTGCTCATCATTCCACGGTGTTTTTATCATTGGCGATGACGTCGATCTTTCAGTTCTGCTGACAGCATTAGGATCATCCAAAACCAACATCTACTTTCGCAAACCGGGGAGAGGCAAAACTACTGAGACAGTGTATTCCGCGAATGGCTTGAAAGTGCATGTATTCAAAGAGTTACTTGGTCCGTATTCTATAGTTTTTTCATAATAATAATACAAAATAAAAACAATTATGCCACCGATGTCGACATTGTACAAAGAGGCATTGGGTTTGTTGACCAGTCTCTTACTTTGTTTTAATTTTTTCAAGATAAAAATAAATTCTAAAAAAACTATCTTACTGACGTCGCCATGGTAATACTCGTCAATTGATTATATACTGTCTTTCCAAAGTTGTTTAGGAAAATGATATTTTCCTCTGCTCAACAAGTGGACGAGAAAAATATATTTGGCAGCCACCACCCTTGCGAGTGGAGACACGCTGTCACCAACCTAACCTAACCTAATTTAACTACTGAAAGTGGTTAGGATTTTATTTGTTGGGGTTACTTTTCTCAAAATTGTAATTGACACTGGGTTTTTGTCACCTAACTCATCCGATAGGTCATAGATCCGGCTAGAAGCAATGTCTATACTAATTTGTGATTTCTTTTTTCTAGGAGAGGTGAGTAAGGGTCTGAGATTCTCCTTTTCTGTTGGCAAAATGGTTATGCCGTTCTGAACGGCAAATAAGAACACTATTCGAAGTTAAAACAAATAAGAAAATTGTAAATGAACTGAATGCGTATATAAACAATGGACAATAAAATTGATAAGATTGAAATTCCGACTCATCGGAGTCGTAGGAAATAGGTCATATCACTATATTTACTCATAAGAGGACTTTCACCCGCCGGACGTATGGAAAACTACGAACTTTCTCTTTTAGATGGTAAATTGGACTTGAAGCATTTCATTACTATATTCGATCCACCCAAATAGCTCAATAGGTTAGTAAGTTTCTCAAAAGAACAGGTCCCATATCCCTAAAACTCCACTTAATACTTGTCGTTAGTTCTGGACGTTCTGATAGATTTCTTCTCGTAATCCAATGTTCGGTAACTTGTCTTATGCGCATCAATTTTTATCACTTATCTAACTTCTGTACTTTCGGAATCCTATTCCGCGTTCAATTTCGGTTACTTAGTCGCCCCTATTTTCACACCAAACTCTGTTCTCACGCGGAGACAACGTTTCAAATCGTGATACCATTTTCTATCGCGAAAACCCGGAATAAAAAAATTCAATCTTTTTGAATACCGATCTCGCGTCGATTCGTCTTTTGGAGATTTCCGTGAAACTCCTTTTCTAACTCACTGATACGATTTGTGGCGACAACATTATCCGCTTTGATACCGCAAGATAGAATAAATCACACGCTTGGAACGCGATGACAGTACCCGGGAAAACGCTCTGATCCCGACCAACGTACGCGACGGTCCTTCTCTCTTCTCGTTTCACCAACGCCCGATAGAACTCCAACTTTTAGCTGAAGTCACCAAATATCAACTCAAACGCACTGATCGCGACCGAGGTACGTAGGTAACTTTTCTATTCTCGTTTTACTAACGCCCGATAGAACTCCAACTTTTAGTTGAAGTCCCCAAATATCAACTCAAACGCACTGATCGCGACCGAGGTACGTAGGTTACTCCTCCCAAAAATCTGCTTGGATACGCAATCACCTCGGCAGCGTCCAATCCTCGTTTTTTCATTGGTTGAGAGCGTTCCTTTCCCGCTGAAAATGCTTGATTCATCAGTGATTATGAGGCCGTGGGAGCCGTCTGGGATCTCAAAGAGGCCCTCTGTTTCTCTTGGCTAGCCTAAACAATCCTTACAATGTAGTACAATGTAGAGATTTCGCATGGTCTGCTCAGTGTACAGTCCACGCCATAAGGAATGCGACTTTCATTATTGGCTGCGTAATCCTCAGAAAATGAATATATAATATCGCGCGATTTGACCACCGTTTAATAGAGATTCTGTGACAAGGGCCGTCATTGTTTTCCATTTGTTGTCTGAAAGTTTCAGATTATTTTATATTTTACAATCATCATATGAAACACAATGATATACTAACAACTAGAAGCTGCCGGAAGCATCCTGTTTTCACATGCGGTTAGCGGCTTCGACACATCATCCCTCTTCAACCAAAGAAAACAATTTTTTTTCGCTTGTTCTAAAAAACAAAGGACTCAATGCCGTCATTAGCATCCTCAAAGATCAGAATGCTAAGCCAGAAGACATCGCAGACGCTGGAGCCCGCTTTCTCGTTGCTTTGTATGGTGGCAACAAGGAGAGAATCAGAAAAACCTGCCGCAGATACCTTTTTCAATATCATTTAATGCAATTGCAAGCAGGAATGCGGTGGAGCATGTGGCTGTAGAAAAGATCGGTTCAAGTGCTCTGTTGTATGGAGATTCCGCGATGGTGAATCATGCCGGAATGCACCAGAGGGCATGATATTGATGGAAGCCCAGATTCTCAGTGAGGAAAATGGGTTAGGGATAACACTGACAATGATGACGATTATGAAGTCATCAACATCAACTCGGACCATAAAAAAAACAAAATAATAGAAATATACTCAGAGGTATAAATTAACGAATAGGTAGGTACTCAATTGCACAAAAAGAAATACTGTGGATCAGGCCTACTAGGGATACAACAAACAAAAAGAAAACGTGCCACCTACTCTACCTCATGGTGGTATGGAAGTTTGTTGATTTTTGATTCACAAAATTATACTTATATGTATAATGAATCCTTAAAATGAGAAAAACGCACATTTGAATGTTTTTTTGTGATTTTGTTCACGTTTCCGCCGCTGTAAATTGTTACACGTCATACAAAAAATGTAGGGAATTGAGTCTTCTTCCAATATATAACGAACATTTTTATCGTAGGATGAACCTTTCAGGAATTATTCCAGAAAAAACATTTTTTTTTACATCTCATCCAAGATGGCGGACTGCGCCGACTCCTTCACCCTCAAGGTCGAAAACTTGAATTCTTCATCGGGGCCGGAACTAAATAACATATAAAAAATTTATTTCTACCCCACCTTTAGTAGGGCAAAAACCGCTACATACTGGACTAATAAACTGTTGTAAAATAATATTTCAATCAAAACCAAAGAACCTCTCATAGAAGAAGAATACAGGAGAAACGAAAAATAACAATCAATTGAAAAACATCAATGGTAATCAACAAAGATATTTTGGTATTTCATTTCATTTCAACGGGCTTGTGGCTCAGAGGTACTAGCGTCAGTCTTGTGTTGTTTCCTCCCGGCTCGGGTTGGACTCCCGCAGGGGCGAACAATTTTTCAATTCTCCAAGAGTGATTTCGGATCCCACTATAAAAGGTAAGGCCCCCGTGATCTTAACTCGTACAGGTTTCCATTAACTTCTGGGGATTGTTCAAACAACTAAACAAGCGGTTAAAAACAAAAAACAAAATTTTAAAAACTAAAAAACACGCTTATGAAGTACTAAGGAGTAAAATGTTGAAAATAATAAGAATATAGTCATGGGCCAAAAAATGTTTTCTTATGTAAAAAAGCGTGAGGTGCTTGATATCAGTTATCTTAATATAATTATGGGAAGTAAGTGAAGAGTACCCCACGCTTTTTTACATAGGAGAACATTTTTTGGTCAATGATTCTTATTATTTTCGACATTTCAGTCCTTATTGCTTCATAAGCATGTTTTTTGTTTTCTTGTTAAAAATTCACAATCACAAATTTTCAGGACAATCTCTATGGGGTTAGGAATCTGTACGTGAATATAACTCTGTAAGGGACTAGAAGGAATTATTTTATGATTTCCAGTCCGGTTTAAAAACACGGTATATATATATATATTTTTTATTTAAATAATTATTTAATACTTTTTGTCCGTTTTATAAACGTGGTATATTATAAAAAAATTCAACTTATTATTCTATACTTTTCATTTTAATAATTATTTTATTCTTTTTAGTCCGTTTTATAAACGTGGTATGATAAAAGAATCATCTAAATGATTATTCATTTCATTCAACTCTGTGTCGCTCATTTTCCCTATTGAATTTTCCATTCTGGGTATCCGGATATTGTGTGTTCTTCCGTTCTATGTTGGGGTTTGTCATATTTTCGTTCCTCAAGCCTATTTTCTGGAGCTTTAACCTGACTTTCTCCCTTGCGCGATGCCTGTAAGGTCGAGAATCGCAGTAGGGTTCACTATCGCGGAGATATTGTATGATCCTAACCCCACTTCTTGTGGCCAGAAAAAAAAAACAGATAGAAAAGTAAACGAGTTAATATTGTATTGTCATCCAGTTATGAGTCATTTCCGAAGTTTCAAGTCTCTAGCTCATCGGGAAGTTAGTTTAAAATCGATTGCAATATTTGTACCAGACAGACACATAAGCGAGCTAATAAAAACGCGGTAAAATATATATCACGTTTCCTTCTCAATGAGTAGTAGGCGGCTCGTCCATACACGCAACTAAAACCATGAAACCAGTTGCGTGCAACCGGTTTATGAAACCGGTTGCGTACTTTCACGTCCATTTGTGCAACCTATTTGGAGCTCAGTTTGAACGATGTCGTCGTCCTATGAATATTTGAGTGGTGGGTGCCCAATATTTGAAACGAAGGAAAACCCGAAAGCGTTTTTGGGTTCACCCTGGTTTTAACAAAAATTACGAGAGAAGATTCTCTATAATAAGAGAGGAAATGTAAGACCCGAACAAATTCGAACAAATGTTCAGAATGAGTGCGGAAAGTACCATCTCTTCTCGCATACGCATGATTATATAAGCAAGGATATTTCTCTTTTTCGTACACTAGAGCAATACTCGAAATTTGTTCGTCAGTCGACAAAGCTCCAGGCATTCTTTCAAAAACGTATACGGCAAAACAACTTTCACCTATGAACCACTCCAATATTTACATCGCACGCAACTGGTCAATATGCAACCATAAATATTATATATATATATATATATATATATATATATATATATAATGCAACCGACACATTTGATTGTCTGTGTGTATGGCTGTCTATTCATCAAACCATCAAGTCAATTCTTACACAGAATTCATAACAATGTACATATTTTGGGGTTGGTTCATATGAATATTTGACCAAATTGGTAATATTCAATAGACTGGCTATAATTGTGTATAACATCGAAAAGGTTTCTGTTTTCGAATGAAGTTTCAGAGTTGTCATATCATTATTAGTTGTTTGTACTTTCCTCAGAATGAAAAAAATCCTTCAGAATATAAACCGCTACTTATTAACACCTATGTGATCGATAACCCACCGGTTTACGTCAAAAATCTATTTATACAATACCCGACATAATGTTGGCATCATATGGATCTTTTTTATTATACATTTCTCATGAAATGGAATTAAAAAAAAAACATTCACAATGCATTGTAATAAAACTATTTCGACCAAAAACGTTGTATTGACTCAATAAATACACCACTGAACTCCAAATGAAGTGCGAGACATTTTCGTATTCAATATCATTATTGTTATTTCACCATTCAGTAGCCGCCATCTGAAAATTTGAGAATAAAATCTTGACCATTCCTTAAATCATTAAATTTTGCAAAAATTTTATAATCATTCGTCCAAAAATCACTGAATTACAATTGGAGGGGTTCGAGTGGATGAAGGGGGTACGTAATATTTTTCAGAAAAGTATTTCTACATTGCATTGCCTGAAGGAAATAAGTGTGATCTACATTCTCCGCCAACTTCCATGTTCATATCACGATAAAAAGTAAAATAACTATTGGCCAAAGGAGGTATGTGATAATTGTTTTGCGAATATTTCCAAATGAAGATCAATATCCTCTTTATATTATTTTGTCACTTGCCACCTTCATCCTTAAAAGTCGCTTGCTATTTTCCAGCTTCCATTTGGAATTTTCAACACGCTTTTATAAGCTTCACTTGTAACTAACAAACAATGTTTTCAAATCTTGGTAGTCAATTTTAACCTACTTCTTATTGTCGTATCGAAATGAAATTTGGTGTGTATATGTAGTTTGGATCACTATACTATAATTTGGTATCTTGGAGCTGATCTGATGATAGAGCCAGGAGGTGAATAGTGGAAATCTTCAGTAGCTAGTAGTATAATATGGTGAATGCACTGACGCCGTTCTGAGCATAATATACAATTCAAAGATATGGCGAATGCACTGGTTCTCAGCATATTCGCCAAAATTTAGTTATTGATAACTTCCATCTCATGTGGATGAATCAACCGAAGATTTTTTCTGCCGTAGTCTTTTTCAGTCTTCTGTAGCAATATGGACCAAAGAGTAAAAAAAAACACGCATATATGTCAATAAGGACTAAAAAGTTGAAAATAATATGAATAAAGTCATAGACCAAAAAATTTTCTTTCATGTAAAATAAGCGTGGGGTGGGTGCTCTTTACTCACTTTTCATAATGATAGTAAGATAACTTATTTCAACTATTTAGTCTTTATTACCATATATGCGTTTTTTTAGATTTTATAGTTTGTTAACATGTGGAACTGTCAATGTCTATTGTCCCCCAAACAATGAAAATGACAAATTTTCAGTCGAGAATATAACTCACATATCGCGATGATAGAACAACAGAGTAGAAGAGGCTGTCAAATCGATGATATTTCCATCATCACCGCTTGTTGACCGTCGATTGTTTCTGATGAAAATTGTACACTGTCAGTTTGACGTCGAGGAGTTTATTTTATCTAATAATGTTTATTATATTATCTCATCAAATATAACTCGTGCAATGATTATTCATCGCTCACAGCACTCGTTGAAACCGATGGAAATAGAACGACTGCGAATCTATCACTGATGAATCATTGTACTTGTTATATAACCCCCAAGAATAATTTCCGAATAATGTGATTGGCTGATATGATAAAACAACAAAGTAGAGAAAGATGATATTTTCATCATCACCGCTTGTTGACCGTCAATTTTTTCTAATGAAAATTGTGGACTGTCAGTTTGACGTTGAGAAATTTATTTTATCTAATAATGTTTAATTTATTATCTCATCAAATATAACTCGTGCAATGATTATTCATCTCTCACAGCACTCGTTGAGACCGATGAAAATAGAACGACTGCGAAGCTATCACTGATGAATCATTGCACTTGTTATATAACCCCCGATGAAACAACAAAGTAGAAGATAACACAAAGTGAGGAGGATGATATTTCCTATACCAAACCGTCAATTATAAAATTCTCTTTACGTAAATTTTATCTACGTTAATGCAATGATTATTTATCGTGATGATTATATCGCTCAGCATCTGAAACCGATGAAAATAAGACTCTATTCCGATTTTCCTCGGTTTTAACCCCTGATGTCACAAGTGAAATAATCATGATTGTTCCCCGATTATATTTCTTGTGATAATGTCGAATCTCTTAACATGAATTTTTTTTTTGTTTTTTTTTTTTTCTTCTATTTTTCATTTTGACAATCAATATTGTCTCGCTCTTAAATATTCCTTCAGCTCAAATTTGAAATAGGCAAAATTACATAAACTCCGTTTTTTATATTCAACCCGTAATACTGCCTCAACTCTTACGGTGACACCCCACATAATACAATATACCAATATTTTCAAAATAACCATTTCTATGTATTCTGCTAAGTTATCGCGGAAATATGCCCTCTCAACGATCATTGATGTATTATTACTGTGACATATTTCGTACTGAAAGCTAGGAAGCGGATGAAGTGAGAGGCAACGTCGGCGTCGCGTCGTCGGGATACACAGAGTCTGTTTGTTATAATATGCGAATGGGATTTACTACATAATGAAAGTGTAGATGGCTCCACAACGTTCCAATGCATAAAATAACTAATAAAAAAACTTTTTAAGGACAAGCTTTCATGTAGGCCTTGCACTAAAATGTATAAAATAAGTTTGAGTCATCGCTGACAATTATTTAATTATTTTTTGTTGAATGATTTGGTTTCAAAAACCTTGTCGCACGAGGTGTTTATGAAAGTGAGTACCACTTAATTTCATTGGACAATGATTAGTTGGTAAGGTACAACTTGTCAAAGTATTGATGTTATTACAATTCGCAAGACAATCTTTTTGAAACCAAATCATTCAACAAATATAATTAAATCTTTGTCAGCGATGACTTGAACTTATTTTATACGTCTTAGTGCACGGATCAACTGAAAACTTGTCTTTAAAAAGTTTTTTCATTAGTTATTTTATTTTTCGCTTCGTTATTACAAGGTATCTTCCCTGTGAATTTTGAGCTGAAAGAAATCATGATCTCACACCCAAAAACTCCCACACACCAATTTTGAATAGAATCGGACCATACTCACAAAACACGTCCACCAGTCGCATCTTGAATTTATAGATTTTGATAAAAAATGCATAGTCTCCAAACCTGAAAACCTCCACATACCAATTTTGAATGAAATATGACCATAATCAGAAAACTTTTCCTCCATCTTGGAGCCACCATCTTGAATTTATGAATTTTGACTTAAAATTCGAAATCTCCGACCCGCAAAAACCGCCGCATACCAATTTTGAATCGAATCGGACTATAATCACAAAACTCGTCCTCCATCTTGGGGACGCCATCTTAAATTTATGAATTTTGACAAAAAATTAATAATCTCCGACCCTAAAAACACCCGCATACCAATTTCGAATCGAATTGGGCCATAATCACAAAACTCGTCCTTCATCTTGGGGACGCCATCTTAAATTTATGAATTTTGACAAAAAATTAATAATCTCCGACCCTAAAAACACCCGTATACCAATTTTGAATCGAATCGGACTATCATCACAAAACTCGTCCTCCATCTTGGATTTTGAATTAATGTATTTTGACAACCCCGAAAACCATCACATACCAATTTTAGATCGAGTCGGACCATAATTACAAATATCGTCCACCATCTTAAAGCCGCCATTTTATTTTTCTAACAAAAATTCCATAATGCATTGTTACCAGAATCATGAACACCTGCCAAATTTCAAATTAGTCTAGAATCTAGACTAGAAGTCGGTCAACATTCAGTTGACCCGAACATACATACTTACATACAAACATTGCAAGTTAAATAAAAGCTTGTAATACAAAATACAAATCATTTAATACAAGGAATTTTTACCCTTGTGAGTATACTTCGGCGGAAAAGATGATTTAATGTCATCGCATTGAAATATACTCTACAACTATTCTCACGATAATTAATGAGTGACAATAACCATTGAAATTGAGAGGAGACCGTACAGTCTGTATAAAAAGGATGGCACCCAGAAACTATCAACAACCTGAAAATCTTATTTGAGTCACAGACAAGTGAAACAATATAAAGAACTAGGTGTGATCATCCACTGTTATAAACTGTGAAGTACGGCACGACGTACATTCAGGTATTTTGCTTATTTAGGCAGCCATAAGTCAATTTCGTAGAACTCACTGCAGGTAGAAAAAAATCCTGACCAAGTTGAATAACTACAGAACATTAGGCGACCCTTTATTTGTCACTGCAGGTTATAGTGGAGCAGAAACGAGTGGCCTAGAATCAAAACCGGCAATGTCCCACTTTCATAGTTTTGAGAAATGAGCGAAAAACTGCTCTGAGTTTATTATATATAGTAACGAAAGGGAGTTTGTATTAATTTGAAGTGAATATTATTATAAACAATAAATAATAACAATTTTGCTTAAATTTTTTAGGGTATTCGCAGAATCTAATAAATAAATATGGATATTGCCGGTTTTGTTTCTGAGAGGGTGACTTAGCCGGTTTTGTTACTGAAATAAATTAAACTGACCTATATATAAATCAAGAAAACAACACGTAGTAATTATTGACTTGGTACTTTATTCAAATGAAAAGAGACTCCTTGATAAAGAAAAATAACTGAAAGGTAATAATAAAAATAGTTAAACAAGGACTGATGGAATTTCCGGAATGTATTCGCAGGTGGGTTCCTCTTCATTTCGAAGTTGTTGTTCTGCCAACTCTTCTTGATTTTTTGAGTTTTCCTGATGATTGGTATTGATGATACCTTCATAAAATTTGAGTTCGCCTAGATTTCTCCAGTTATTTCCAAAGTGTTTGGTTAGTAGATTGTTAACATCAACAATTTTCAAATTATTGACCTGCTGAAGATCGCTATTTATTTTATCAGGAATTATCATTGAAATTGCTTTCCCTCTTTTAGCGATTCCTTTAAAAACTTGAAGGTCGTTCATATAATGCACTTCACCCCTTACCAGAATATTTCCAGAATTATTGCTCTTCTTAAGATAAAACCGTTTTGTAAGTTGAAATGGGAAATGCCATGATCCCGGCAGTTTGAGAATATTTTTGACACTTTCTTTCCAATCGTAAACGGAGCAACCTTCGCCCACATGAACCACTGTTCCAATCTTTGAAAATATTTTTAGATAATCTTCAGGTTGCGTTATTACTTCTAGCTTTTTGATATCCCTCTCAATGTTACCAAAGACTCTGTCGGCTGGCAAAAATGAATGGCCTACCATAGGAAAAATTACTTCCAAACTTTGGACATTCATCGGGGCCTCACTTGCAAGCCATTTGCAACACATTCCGATTAAAGTGGTATTTTGTTTTGGCCGCTGCATCCATCTGCCATAAGTCTTACAGTTTTCGGATTTGTACCAAAATCTATTTTTGTTAGTCTGTCAAACACACATGATGAAATTTCATTTGAGCCTTTTCCAAATTCATTTTCAGTCCAGTAATATGAGAAAACATTTTCTTTTGTAAGTTTCGATTTCGATGAACCCTGTACTATTGTAAAATTGTACAAGTACAACTGCCGTGAATAGTAGGCACTTTGGTCTGGTACTTTTGGAAGGACCAAGTTTTTGGCAATCGAATGATATGGTTACCAAATCTTCTCTAGCCTCTCTAATAGGCGAACAAACGCATCTGCCCTTAGTTTGTGTATTTTTATTTCTGTTAATAAAGTTTTTTTTTCTTCTTCATCTGTACAACGTTTAATCTTTTCTGTATATTGAAGGCACGTGGAGCAGACATCAGTGCGAGGTGTTGAAAAGCTCAAATTGTACTTGGTATTGAAGATTGTTCGAAAATAGGATAATTTCACTCTTTCCTCTGCTGAGGACTGCTCATCATACATTTTGTACATTTTTTGAATAGACAAATCCGAGGAAAGGTATAGCCTTCTTGTAGTTGAACGGCAGTAATGTGATTCTATGCCTTTGAACTTATTGATAAAGTTTTGAACAGCCAATTTTTTATTTTCGAATTTAGGGGTCTTTCTGTCTCCACCTCTTTGTTCTACAGGTGCTTGACCAGTTGTCGCAAAATTCTTCATTACATGAGACAAACGATGCTTCGTTATCATCAGTATATTCAAAAAAGCTGACTGACAAACAGGAATGTTCTGTTTCAGGGAGTTCCTCACATAACATTTTACACTGGTTGTTTTGGCCTGGTGACTTCCGGTCCTTGGACGTCGACGTTTGCAATGTGCAACAGAACAATACTTCAATATGAACGAATCTTGCAAAAGTTTGTTTTTTGTCGCATAATATGCATCGTAAAATGTTTTAATCTCTCTCATGGTTAACAATGAACATTGATAGGATTTCGTACTGTGCTCACAAGTTGGATATTGTGGCAACTGTTTCGGAGAGTACCTGAAAAATAAATGATTTACGTTTCAAATACAGAACATCGTGAACATTTTCATGATCAGTTGAATGCAAAAAGTACCTTCCCTATAAAAAAGATGATAATTTACCTGATTTTCTTGCGAATATTACATTTCCAAGTGGTTGGGTCACGCAATACTTTTCGAGCTTTCTTCCTGTCAACAGGGCAACAAGCATTTCCCATTACTAAATTCTAGTAAACCTTAGCAAGGTGCTAACAACAATAATTATTAGAATAAAGCAATAAACAGCCAACAACGATACTGACTCGTTAAAAATAATAATGAAACGCACATGATCCTATGATGACTGTCGTGACTTCCACGCCAATTCCTGATTGGCCGAAATGGACATTACCGCTTATGATTCTAAAAGACGTATGGACATTGCCGGTTTTGTTTCTGAGCATGAGTTTTGAGGCTTATTTTGCATTGGATATTGCCGTTTTTATTACAAACTCAATGGTTATTGTAGGAGAAGATAATATTACGGAAATTTTGATGTATGCAACTCATTTTACAGAAAAATGGACATTGCCGGTTTTGATTCTAGGCCACTCAAACATCAGTCGATACTTGGGCCTATTTTTAAGTGCATGTGTTAATCTTTGTAAACGTTTAATTTACAAAGTGCATACTTTAATTATTCAGAAGAATATCAAAAACTACACCATGGATTCTGATAATGCTGGTAAGTGTGCATATATTTAACGGCTCAATAATTTTTCTCAACTATTTCTTTATATCTTAGCAGTTTGTGAAAAAAACACATTACTGTTGCTTTCGTTTTAATTAATTTCTTACTTCGTTCCAAATATGTTTTTTGGTTCAATGAGAACTTGAGATTATATAGAAAAGAATGACCAACAGACTGGCTGCATATGACTGCACAATATTGTATTATATAACTCTGAAATGGCTTTGTATAAAATGCAGAATTCTGCAGTCTGAAAAGATTTTGATACTAATATTATCTAACTTTGTTTTCGGGACATCGAATGCCCGAGTTGTGATTCCGAGACACTTCTTTGTATAAATGCAACAAAAATCTTGCCTACATTTGAAGAAAAATTAGAATATCTTGCAATATTATGTTTTCAATCTGAATTATTCTGAAGAAATGAAAGACTTAAGCTCATATTTTCGTACATCAAATCACAACATAAACAAAGATGGTCTAATTCGCAAATTAATATTCATAACTTTGGCTGTTGCTTAGCTCCGATCCACTCCTAACAAGCATGAGACTAAAATCCAAGAGAAAAAATTACCCATTTTCAAAAGGAGTCCTGAAACTGTTAATGCCAGCTGATCTGAATCCACTTACCGATGAATCTGGAGAAGCAGAATCCTCAGAAGAGAAATAGCTTCTGATGGAGAACCGTGGTTTTTGTCGTCCTCATGACAGAGAGAGAGAGAGAAATTGTATTCGTTACCTAAAGTTTTTTATTAAGTTACCTATCTTAAAAAAAGTAAATACATATTGGTGCTACCCATTTCATTATTAATATATTGTACATTACTTTGAATAAACATGTATTTTAGCATCATAATTATTATTAATATTATAATTCCCGCTCAGTTATGCATGTGTAATATAAAAAAAATATTTGTTCAAATTCAAACTGAGTATATTTTTGAAAGCGTAAATAATCAAAATACCATATGCGACGAGAGATCACCTGAAGATAACAATGAAATTTTGCCGATACGTCGTAAAACTGGCCCTTTTGAAGACCAATACCAAAATACGCAGAGACATTCTTTGTTTTTTGGTCGAGCTATCGGAAAAAAAATTATATCAAGACATCTATGGACAAAAAATTACAATTATAAGAAATCGGCAATAAAACTTATGTGATACTAACTAACCTGAGATTAAAATGAACAAAAAATAGAAAACTGAGAAAAATAAAACGTTGAACACAAAGCACAAATCAAAAGATTAAAATTATAATGCTTCAATTCTGCGGAAGAAGCAACCGTTGTCTTTACTTGTGTTCAACAAACTGAGGAATCCATACAATATATATATATATATATATATATATATATATACAGGATGTTTTCTAACCACGTACTAATAGTTATTGATAGTGCAAAAAGAAATTAAAAAAAATATTTTTATTTTTAAGTCCTTATTGAGCCAGAAAAAATTATAAAAACAGTTTTCTCGGTTTTAGGAACGGCTGGGTTCTTCATATGTTTGTTACCATATAAATATATGAATGTTTTGGAGCGCAGGTATAAATAAATATCAATTTTTGTTGATAGTAGTGAAAAAATTGAATGTACACCATGGTTGAGAAGACTATTATTGCCTACAGATTAAAATTTGGCATTTGGGCTATGATACTATCTTTCCCAACCTTGGTATAATATATCATTATTAAATATGCTAAACGCCCAGAAATCATTCAAGCGACTCTTTTAAAAAATACACCTGTTATGTCATCAACTCCAGGCCACTTGTTTGATTTCAAGAATTTTATTGTATTTTATATTTCACTATCAGTAGTTTTTTCAATGTAAATGGATTCAGATATCTTATGTGTTCAAAAGTTCAAAAGAATATTTTATGGATTCGTTCGATAAAACTTGTGGAAAACTTACTATTACCGTCACATATTTCAACTTCTTATAGTTCTTTGAGTTTTTTTACAATGCAATGTTTTTCAAAGCCAAATCTAAATCTTCAGATGATTACATATGCTTCTCTTAATGAAATTTGTTTTTATTTTGTTTTGGCTCTGCAAATCAACCGAGATGAATTTCTTTTTTAATTTCTTATATATGTTTTTATTTAATAAATTAAGTAGTGTTGACACCCCCCATTATTATTAATTTTTCAAGTGTTCAATAGTCACCCCATTCTTTGTTAGATAAATATTCATATATATTCTTTATGATCACTTACTGATTTTAATTATGTTGATTCTTTTTATTTCTCAATATTGAGCTCAATATACAGGGTATATCTTCACAAGTTAACACGATCTATATATATAAATATATATATATATATATATATATATATATATATATATATATATATATATATATATATAGAGAGAGAGAGAGAGAGAGAGAAAGAGAGAGAGAGAACTTAAAGCAACATGATTGTGAAAATTGTTAGACACGCTGAAGGGAATATTAGGAATCCAACTAAAATATTTTTGTCATTTTAACATATTGACGTCATCTTTGTTATTTTCAATAGGACATCCAGTATTTTATAAAAATTTTGGATTCCTCTCATGATTCTGACTCAAATTCATGAATCATACACCATACCCAAAATGATCCGTTTTTGACTTATTCGAGTTTTTCTAGAAAAAGAGACAAATGCAGCATCGAACATACGCCATTTTCATGTGAATTACAATTATTATTGTGCAGTGACTGAATCACGAATATTGAAGGATGAACGTATCTCTCTCAATGATTACACCAACTAAAAAATGTACAGGGTGCGCAAAAAAGTTGGTCCAGAAAGTTAATGAAAAACATTGAAAATCTCCATTTTTTCAAATGGAAACACCCCTTTTTCTTGCATGATTCGCTTCTATTATGGAAATGACCCAGTTCGAATTCACTTTCCCATATCCAAAACCCATAATTTCGGAATTATTCCATAATATTATCTAATTCTATATATTAACTGCCTGAATTTTTTTTTCTAGTTATCTGAGCATATCTTCCGACAAATGAATCAGAGTTGTTTTCTGTCAGATTCAAAGTATCTGTATCAGTATTTATGTATGATGATCTGAATCACATGATAGGTGAACTATTCTTTAAAATAACACCAGAGAGCTATGTGTATTCATAGCATGTAGAAAAACAAAGAGAATATCTACAAAGTTGTTTTATTTTCAGGTGAACGATACCTGGAAATCCTGAGAAATCTTGGTAAAGAAGATTTTCATCAGACAGTTCGAAGATCGGAAAAATGCTTAGAAGTTGAACATTTGTTGCCATGAAAATGGAAATAATATATGTATGTAATAATATCACATGTTCGTATGGAGACTTTACTACATTCGCCATCATCACTAATAAATTAAGGACTTCTTGATTATTATCCCCAACATGAGCAATATTGAAATTTTTCAGATGATGAATCTGACAGTAGATAACTTCGCTTCATTTGTCGGTAGATAAGCACAGCTTACTAGAAAAATCAAAATTTCAGGCAGTTAATATCCAGAATTAGGTACCATCATGGAATATCTCCGAAATCATGGGTATTGGGTAAAGGAAAGTGAATTAGGACTTGGGCTCATTTCCAATTCTTTCAGTTATGAGAAGAAAGAATGAGATTTTCAATGTTTCTCATATACTTTCTGTACCCACTTTTTTGCACACACTGTAAATTATTCACTGAACGATTATGGTGAATGATCGGTTCAACTTTCACTGCATATCACTAAAATTTGTTAATCACATTAAAATGGCTACATTTGTTACCTTTTTCCAAAAAAACTTGAATAACTAAAAAACTGTTCATTTTGGGTAGAGGGTATGATACGTGAATTCGAATCAGAATCTTGAGAGAAATCCAAAAATTTCATAAAATATATGGTGTCTTATTGAAAATAACAAAGATGACGTCACGCCCGGAGAAACCGAATGTCACAATAATGAAAATATTTTAGTTGGATATTCAATGTTTCTTTAATCGTCTCTACAAATTTTCAGAATCATGCTATGTTTAGTACTCTCTATATAGATCGCGTTAACCCATGAAGATATACCCTGTATACCTGTGATGGTATAACTGAATAATTAAAGTATTCGATATTCGATTAGTTTGAATATTTTATTCTGTTCTTATCATTTTGTGGAATTTGTTGACGAAAAACATAAAACCATCTTCATTCATTACATTAGAGAATTAATGGATATATTCATAATTCACAAATAAGTCAATATTCAAATCACCAATAAATTATATTTTTTTCAGTTCATTTTTATATTGAAATAATAATTGATAATTGAAAAAATATGGACAAAATGAAGGAGGTTTGTACACTATACTGATATTTATTAATTGATGTTTATATTTTCAGATGTGTATTGATGATTTTGAAACAACCAAAAGAAAAAATGTTATAGTTGAAAGAATATATTTCCTTCATGACAACTTTTACGCCATCATTCTGGTTCAAATTCCCTTGATTGAAAACTATCTGAAATCCTGCAATTTTGAAAAAACTAAGATTATGTATTCCTCAAGTTTCTGTAAAAATCATTTGAATTTTTTACAACACATCTGATAAATCTTAAAAATATTTAATTTTTGTCAAAACCAGTTAACTTATGATTTTCAAAATCATCTACAGTTTGTATCTCACTAGAAGAGTCTTCTAGTTTTCTGATAAATAACCATGAAATTCTTATAAATATATTCATTTGATATTTTATATTATTCTTGATTCTAAAGATTTCCCAACGTTTTTTCAATTTATAATAACAGCTTTTACTCTTTTGTTTTTTCGTCGATGGAGTGAATGATATTTCCATACATACAAGGAAAACTCAATTTTCACTCCTGAATGGAATTGTTTTGGAAAAGTTTCATAAGAATGTATGAAGACTAATTTCTGAATTGTGTTGTTTAACAAATAAACATTTTCTGCCAGTTTCATAGATTTGTTTGTATTGGTGGTGAGGAAACAATTATTAAAGTGCATTTTGATGAGAGCAGATGGCTAATAAATAGTATAATTTGATGGCATTGATATACTAAATTATTTTGAAATTTTCATCCATGATGTTGAGAACTATTTCATTCTCAGTAACCCTTCTTATCTTTGAAACAGAAAGCTGTATATCAATTAGATGTTTTGTTCAACTGCAAAGTAATTTTACCAATGAAAATAAAATGAAAGTATTTCCTCCCAATTCGTTAATGAACCCGCCGATTGACCAGTTTTGGGATTTTCATCGTATTCGCTATCTTGATTGATAAACGATTTCGAATAAACTCAAATTTGAAACAGTTTTTTCAATTTTGTTTTCACATTTCGTTGGTGACATAATAGGATGGAGAAAACGGTTAGCATTGTATGAATATCGATTCTTTTGTGCAGGATAGGGAACTGTTCCACATTCATTAATAAGTTGAATGTTACACAGTGTTTTTCTCGTTAATTGAAAAGGATATCTTTTATTTGAAAATCTGGCTCCATTTTTCTTACTTCCTATATAATTATATGAATATTTTTTTTGTAAACAATATTATTTATACACATTGGAAAATATTTTTTATATTATTATTTTCATCGCTAGAACGAGAATCATACTCGTAAAACAGTGTTTGATAACATACCAAACTGCTCAAGGCAAAAAAAAACAAATTGTAAATATTACTCATAACGCCAATTGACCTTTAAAGCCCATGATAACGAAACTACAGTTTTTGGTATTCGGTATACCATTTTACCTGTATACGAACAATTGATCCTTTGTCTGTGGCACCACAACAAAGGGGTTTGCCCTTCTGCGTTATAGGTCGATGAAAAGTCGACTTTCCGGAAAAAACTTTTCATTCTTACCTTGAACGTTTGCGTCACCTCCGGTTTTGCCGCATTAGGTCCAAATAGCGAAAACTTCGCACTCTCTACTGCACTTGTATTTAGTGGAAACTCCGACGAAAACTAGGGAACGCGCGTGGAAATCGGAAAATTCGAGCAGAGTCCGGACTGGCGCTGGCGCACCGACCGATACAGTTAACAAGTCTGAAAAGTGTCGTCTAGAATTCGCCGAGCCGAAACGCCCACCGCATCGAGATGAAGCTGCTATTTTTGTCAGACACAGTATTATTATCTATTAAAATAACTTTTCACACTGTACCTGAAGATATAATGGGTGTTGATAAACGGGAAGGACATGGTGCGCAATTCTGGTTTTAGAATTTTTCCTACATTACATTGTTACTTCGAGGACAATAAAACTACGGACATACATGGAAAACTATTTATTTATGTAGTTAACATTATTTATGTATTCAAATATATTCTATAAATGAATACAATAGAGAAATAGAAAAAGAAAACTTTATCCAACTAGTGGTATATTAGGAAAAATTCTGAGAAATTCTTTGGGACAGCAGCAAACGCAAGTGTACTCTCATAACATTATATTTCCAATATTTCGACAATGAATATTGTCATCATCAGGGAGCTACAAAGATGAAATTACTATAATATAATTGAACAATATATAAATGTAACCTTACTTACAATGTTAGTGAGAATGGTTGTTTTTCGGTGATATACAGAAAGATGTAAAAGACAACAATCACAACATGTTTTTACACTGCTAAACTTATCATCATTATGTTTCCAACAATTAATTCAATTTGCACAACCTATAAAATTATAGAAATTAAAATCCACAAATACAATTTTAGAATTCAAATAGACAAAAATAATCTACAAGCAAGAACATCCTGTATGCTTATTTTGAATCACAAGGAAACATGTCAAGGAAATTTCAAACTATTTTCATTTGAAATCATAAAAATATCAAATATAAAAAATATCATGTGTAGATATATAAATTGGAAATAAAATATGTATCATAGGTTAGAATTGGAAAGAGTGAAAATTGGTACTGGAGAACAAAAAGTAATGGTTGCCAGAGAAAAAGAAAAATAAGGGTCGAAAAAAAAAAATTTGGAGAGAAGCCGTGATGAAAAATTTATGAAAAAAATCAACGCAAATAAGCTGACAATTGGACACTTAAAACCAAATCCAGAAACAACCGGGCACATATTCGACCAAGCACCCACGTACCTCCAATTCAGTTTAGATTTCCTGAACATGACGTAAGCAGCAGCAAGGGGGCTCAACGTTAGCAAACTTCACTCCCAATAACCACAGAATAATCCAGGACACGCGTGAGTGCACAAGCTGAACTTACAACAGGTACTTCGTCAAAAAAAAAAAACTATTTAAAGTGATAATTTTCGGGTCAGACAGTTTTTGGTTAATTTTTAATAACACCTATTGACAGTGGTGAACTTTCTTTCTTATTTATTATTATGATATCAATATAACCTCTAAATGTTGATTTTACATTGTTCCTTGATTGCGCATCAGCAAGTTTATTTGATGTTGTGAATAATATTTCCTAATAAGGTAGATATCGCAGGAATAGGTATTTTAAGACTTGATTTGAATGAAAAACAATCATTTAACTATATTCTGGACACAATATTTATCATTTGACCAGATTACAAGCTATATTTCCATAAAAACAATACATTGACTTCAAGAATCATGTCTACATAGGCGTACCGACTGAGCTGGAGAAAAGTAATAAAAGAGGGGTGAATAGTGTAATGAAAAGGGGAAGGGGTAAGAGCATCATAGCCGGAGTTTATTGTTGTTATGGGTATTTGTTGAGCAGATAAATACAAATAATGATATCAATAATTATATAAACAAATACAACACATCATAGCAATATATATATATATATATATATATATATATATATATATACGAAAGGAGGATTAGAGGGGAAAAATTGGTATTTTTTTATCTTTCTCCTGAGGTTGCAGTCAGTTCAGAAGGCCAATCTAATGAGTACTCTCTGTTATTTGTCAAGCTTTCGAAATTTATTTTATTTCATTCTCAAGACATCTAGAAACAAGAAAACAATTGCTAATCACAAAAGGAACTTGGAAAAATATGAGAAACTTACCAACGTGAGACTGTTACAAATAAAAAATAGCGAGACACACATAATATTAAAACATACTTAAAATGCAATTCACTAAAACACAAACACTTTTTTTATACAGGTACATAATATTTCGAAGAACAATGAGACCTCTGTCTACTTCTACTATGAAAGAAAGAGATTGAAAACAAAGGTAAATTCGTAAAAATATCTATTATTGATTTGTTTTTCTCACTACTGGAAAAAGATGCAAGGTGTTTTATTTTACGGATTATCAGGGAGGGCTCTGCTCTTGTTGTCCATTTTCAACACATAGCTATAGATTACGCTCAAATTTGATATGTCTGAACGTTTATCCATGCACGCCGGTTGATTATTTATGTGAACCATTTCCAGAAAATTCCTTTTTTCTTGGTTTTTTTCTATCGCTAATATTTCTGGATTATTGAAATTACAGAAGTGATTAAGTTTCATCGTTTTATTCAGGTTGCAGTCACTTCTGTGTGAGGTAATGCGTGCTGCTAAATTCCTGCTAGTTTGGCCTATATATATTTCATCACAATTCAAGCATGGGATACTATAAACTACATGTGAAGATACCGCAATTTTAAGGGGGGATTTTATTTTTGAGAATAACGTGGAAACTGTTTTAATGTGCTTTTTGGCCACCTTGAAATTTTCAGATTTGAAAATATTGATTAGTTTTGAGGTCAGTTCTTTTATATATGGGAGTGTTATATATACCACGACATTATTTGGGTTTGCTAAGACAACATTGTCATCATTATTATTATTATTACTGTTCAAACTATTATTGTCGTTTTGGTGTTGGAGGTTATTCAAATTTGTTCTGTGTTGGGTATTTAATAATTTTTTGGGGTACGAGTTTTCTGTGAGAATATTTTTTAGTTTATATATACTGAAAAACATTCTCACAGAAAACTCGTATACAGTGCATTCCATTTAAAACGAGCCACCCTGAATAACTTTCGGTACAATGATTTTCAGGAAAAATAAAGAAACACATCAACAATAGTATACAGGGGGGCACATTTTGACATATTCACATTTGATGTTACTTCCACTATCGCACCCCCAGAGCATGTCACCATTTTTTTTTTAATGGATCATTCTATATTGTTTCGCATTATCAGATGCTCCATGATGAGCAGATTTCAACAAAGTATAAAACATATGGTCTGACGCATATGGTTCGGGAGCTACAAATTATTTGGTTGAAAACGAGCCACCCTGAATAACTTTTGAAACAATGATTTGCATTAAAAATAAAAAAACAGGTCAACAATTTATACAGGAGGTCACATTTTGAAATATTCGTTCTAGAGACAATTGAAGCAATAAATCAGAAAAAGAGATTTTTTATTAAATTCTTGAATCAAAATCTGATGACTTGACAATGAGAAGAAAAAAAAAATATATAGTAAATAATCGGAAACGTTTCCACCAACTTCCATACAATGGTACTAACGAACTTCCATTGCCGCCCTCACATTGTTGCGAATCTCGGGAGTTATTTCTCTGCAATGCCTAATGATATTCTCTCTCAAATCCTCTAACGTTGTTGATTCTATCTCATACACTTTAGACTTCAAATGACCCCATAGAAAGAAATCTACAGGAGTGAGATCCGGATACTTGGGCGGCCATTCTGTAGGACCTCTTCTGCCAATCCAGCGACCAGGAAAATGATCATCCATAAATTGTCTTACTGGAGCTGCATAATGGGGAGGTGCACCATCCTGCTGAAAAACTATTTCCTGGTCGAATAAATTCATATCCTCCTCAATTGCCCTATCGATGCACGGTATTATTCGATTCTCCAACATATCCAAATATTTCTCACCAGTCAAATTACCATCGATAAAAAAAGGTTCTATGATGTGGTCACCTAAAATTCCTGCCCAAACATTCAGTTTTTGAGGTAGTTGGGTATGAACTTGACGGTATAAATGAGGATTCGTATCACTCCAATATCGAAAATTTTGCCGATTCACCTCTCCATTCAAACTAAACGTACTTTCATCCGAAAAACAAATTGTATTCAAGAAATTCTGATGTATGTTGATCCGTTCAGTGAGACTTTCACAAAACTCGATACGTCTATCGAATTCATCTTCGTTCAATTCATGAGCTAGTCTAATCTTATATGGATGAAATTCATACTTATGAAGGATCCTGAAAACATTTGAACGACTGATTCCTGATTCTCGAGATAACTTAGTAAGAGATTGCGTATTTTCCATCAGTCCAACGTGCCCTAAAACTGCAATAGAAATAGCTTCATCGTTGACAACTCCTGAACGGTTATGCTTCTTATTGCTAACAGATCCAGTTTCCATAAATTTGTTCAATAATTCCGAAACGTATTTGTGTCGTACATTTCTTCCTGGATGATTATTATTGAACATACGGGCAGCAGCTCTAGCACTATTTCCATTCTGGTAGTACAAACTCACCTGTGTGGAAACAGCAGCTGAAAGATAGCAGCCAATTTGCCGAAGATTGCCGTAAAATACCAACCCCAATTTAAAAAAAGTTATTTCGGGGTTAAGTCCTAAAACTGCCCCAACGAAAGTAATAACAGATCATTTTTGACAATGCAGAGAATCAATTGGCGTTGAGAAAAATTCTTGCATTACTTGCAGAGGGGGTGAAATACCAACCCAATTTAAAAAAAAAATTTCGGGGTAAACCAAAACTGCCCAACAAAGTACAAGATCATTCTTACAATGCAGAGAATATTGGTATCGAAAAAAATTCTTGCATTACTTGCAGAGGGGGTGAAATACCAACCCCAATTTAAAAAAAATGATATCGGGGGTAAGACCAAAAACTGCCCCAACAAAAGTATTCATAGATCATTCTTAACAATGCAGAGAATCATCTGGGATACAAAAAAATTCTCGCATTACTTGCAGAGGGGGTGAAATACCAACCCCAATTTAAAAAAAATAATTTCGGGGTTAAAACCTAAAACTGCTCCAACGAAAGTAACAACAGATCATTCTTGACAATGCAGAGAATAATTTGGTGTCGAAAAAAATCCTAGCATTACTTGCAGAGGGGGTCAAATACCAACCCCAATTGAATTAAATTAAATGCAAAGGTTAATTTTTTTCAGATTTGAATTTTATTTAAGAAAGAAAACGTACCAGAAAATAAGTGAAGTTCGACCATCCCCGTGAGTATTCTTGAAAATGGAATACAGTTGAAAAATTGCCCATGAATTCTCAATGAAACATTTCCTCACAAGGTAATTTTATCCATTAATGAAAACGAACTTTCGTTTGTACAATTTTAGGTCATACCCTTGAAATTTTTTTTTTTTATTGGGATTGGTATTTCACCCCCTCTGCAAGTAATAAAAGAATTTTTTTTATCCCAGATGATTCTCTGCATTGTTTAAAATGATGTATGAGTACTTTTGTTGGGGCAGTTTCAGGTCTTATCCCCGAAATATTTTTTTTTAATTGGGGTTGGTATTTCACCTCCTCTGCAAGTAATGCAATATTTTTTTTCCACCCCAAATGATTCTTTGCATCGTCAAGAATGATCTCTGGATACTTTCGTTGGGGCAGTTTTAGGTCTTATCCCCAAAATCGTTTTTTTTTTATTTGGGTTGGTATTTCACCTCCTCTGCAAGTAATGCAAGAATTTTTTTCCACACCAAATGATTCTCTGCATTGTTAAGAATGATCAATGAATACTTTTGTTGGGGCAGTTTCAGGTCTTATCCCCGAAAAATATTTTTTTTAAATTGGGGTTGGTATATCACCCCCTCTGCAAGTAATGCAAGAATTTTTTCGATACCAAATCATTCTCTGCATTGTCAGAATGATCTGTTGTTTTCGTTGGGGCAGTTTTAGTCTTATCCCGAAATCGTTTTTTTCATTTGGGTTGGTATTTCACCCTCTGCAAGTAATGCAAAATTTTTCCTAACCAAGGTGGCTCGTTTTCAACCAAATAATTTGTAGCTCCCGAACCATATGCGTCAGACCATATGTTTTATACTTTGTTGAAATCTGCTCATCATGGAGCATCTGATAATGCGAAACAATATAAGGTGATCCCTTTAAAAAAATGGTGACATGCTCTGAGGGTGCGATAGTGGAAGTAACATCAAATGTGAATATGTCAAAATATGTCCTCCTGTATACTATTGTTGACGTGTTTTTTTATTTTTCCTGAAAATCATTCTACCAAAAGTTATTCAGGGTGGCTCGTTTTCAACCAAATAATTTGTAGCTCCCGTACCATATGCGTCAGACCATATTTTTCATACTTTGTTGAAATCTGCTCATCATGGAGCATCTGATAATGCGAAACAATATAGGGTGATCCATTTTTTTTTTAAATGGTGACATGCTCTGAGGGTGCGATAGTGGAAGTAACATCAAATGTGAATATGTCAAAATGTGTCCCCCTGTATACTATTGTTGACGTGTTTTTTATTTTTCCTGAAAATCATTGTACCAAAAGTTATTCAGGGTGGCTCGTTTTAAATGGAAGGCACTGTATATATATATATATATATATATATATATATATATATATATATATATATATATATATATAAAACGAGAATATGAGAAATCTGTTACGAATCAAAGGAGATCACCATCCGTCTACAGCCTGTTTCATGGTTTCCCAATCATCAGGACGGCTTGTGGTCTCTTTCAAATTCGTATCAGATATCTCGTAGGTTATTACCAATCGGTACGTACGGAAATATGAACAGTATCAAATTATAGATAGCGACACCTATAATCTGTGTGGTGGAGCTTAGACCTGTCATCGTGGAATTTTGAAGATACGAGATTTCGTACAACATCAATAGGTCACCGACAGATGCCAGCATAGACCAACCCACGATACCAATAGTCGTACTCCTAGTGCGTTTTAGGGACGCAATACAAATAACGAGAATATGAGAAATCTGTTACGAATCAAAGGAGATCACCATCCGTCTACAGCCTGTTTCATGGTTTCCCAATCATCAGGACGGCTTGTGGTCTCTTTCAAATTCGTATCAGATATCTCGTGGGTTATTACCAATCGGTACGTACGGAAATATGAACAGTATCAAATTATAGATAGCGACACCTATAATCTGTGTGGTGGAGCTTAGACCTGTCATCGTGGAATTTTGAAGATACGAGATTTCGTACAACATCAATAGGTCACCGACAGATGCCAGCATAGACCAACCCACGATACCAATAGTCGTACTCCTAGTGCGTTTTAGGGACGCAATACAAATAACGAGAATATGAGAAATCTGTTACGAATCCAAAGGAGATCACCATCCGTCTACAGCCTGTTTCATGGTTTCCCAATCATCAGGACGGCTTGTGGTCTCTTTCAAATTCGTATCAGATATCTCGTAGGTTATTACCAATCGGTACGTACGGAAATATGAACAGTATCAAATTATAGATAGCGACACCTATAATCTGTGTGGTGGAGCTTAGACCTGTCATCGTGGAATTTTGAAGATACGAGATTTCGTACAACATCAATAGGTCACCGACAGATGCCAGCATAGACCAACCCACGATACCAATAGTCGTACTCCTAGTGCGTTTTAGGGACGCAATACAAATAACGAGAATATGAGAAATCTGTTACGAATCCAAGGAGATCACCATCCGTCTACAGCCTGTTTCATGGTTTCCCAATCATCAGGACGGCTTGTGGTCTCTTTCAAATTCGTATCAGATATCTCGTAGGTTATTACCAATCGGTACGTACGGAAATATGAACAGTATCAAATTATAGATAGCGACACCTATAATCTGTGTGGTGGAGCTTAGACCTGTCATCGTGGAATTTTGAAGATACGAGATTTCGTACAACATCAATAGGTCACCGACAGATGCCAGCATAGACCAACCCACGATACCAATAGTCGTACTCCTAGTGCGTTTTAGGGACGCAATACAAATAACGAGAATATGAGAAATCTGTTACGAATCCAAAGGAGATCACCATCCGTCTACAGCCTGTTTCATGGTTTCCCAATCATCAGGACGGCTTGTGGTCTCTTTCAAATTCGCATCAGATTTCTCGTTGGTTCATAGCCTTAGGCCAATACAAACATGTGAATTGCATCAGATTATTGATAGTGACATCTATAATCTCTGCATTGTTGAAAATGATCTATGAATACTTTTGTTGGGGCAGTTTCAGGTCTTATCCCCGAAACATATTTTTTTTAAATTGGGGTTGGTATTTCACCCCCTCTGCAAGTAATGCAAGAATTTTTTTCCACCCCAAATGATTCTTCGCATCGTCAAAAATGATCTGTGGATACTTTCGTTGAGGCAGTTTTAGGTCTTAGCCCCGAAATCGATTTTTTTTTTCAAGTAATGCAAGAATTTTTTTCCACAGCAAATGATTCTCTGCATCGTCAAGAATGATCTGCGGATACTTTCGTTGAGGCAGTTTAAGGTCTCAACCCCGAAATCTATTTTTTTTATTGGGGTTGGTATTTCACCCCCTCTGCAAGTAATGCAACAATTTTTTTCTATCCCAGATGATTCTCTGCATTGTTAAGAATGATCAATGAATACTTTTGTTGGGGCAGTTTCAGGTCTTATCCCCGAAAAATATTTTTTTTAAATTGGGGTTGGTATATCACCCCCTCTGCAAGTAATGCAAGAATTTTTTTCGATACCAAATCATTCTCTGCATTGTCAAGAATGATCTGTTGTTACTTTCGTTGGGGCAGTTTTAGGTCTTATCCCCGAAATCGTTTTTTTTTTCATTTGGGTTGGTATTTCACCCCCTCTGCAAGTAATGCAAGAATTTTTTTCCTAACCAAGGGTGGCTCGTTTTCAACCAAATAATTTGTAGCTCCCGAACCATATGCGTCAGACCATATGTTTTATACTTTGTTGAAATCTGCTCATCATGGAGCATCTGATAATGCGAAACAATATAAGGTGATCCATTTTTTTTTTAAATGGTGACATGCTCTGAGGGTGCGATAGTGGAAGTAACATCAAATGTGAATATGTCAAAATGTGTTGACGTGTTTTTTATTTTTCCTGAAAATCATTGTACCAAAAGTTATTCAGGGTGGCTCGTTTTAAATGGAAGGCACTGTATATATATATATATATATATATATATATATATATATATTTTTTTTTTTGGCTTGGACATTTCGTCATTCGGCCAGACACAAGAGGAATATATATTATTAAATAACAGGCAACGACACGCGGTGTTCCCAAGCGGTCACCCATCCAAATACTAACCGCGCCCGACGTTTCATATATATATATATATATATATATATATATATATATATATATATATATATATATATATATATATATATATATACATACATATACACTTCTTCACTGTACTGGTGAGGGCCAAAAGTCGGAAACACGTGTCTACAGTTAACACTTTCCTTTGAGGGATATGTCCATTGAATTTTTTCCCTTTTGTTTTTAACATTCCCCTCGATATTCTTCCCTTTCATGTTCATAATCCTGGACTCGGATGTCACGCAGGTAGCTATAGCTGCCTCCGTGGTGACGTTGGTTGTTGCCCTGGAATGCAGGGTCTATTAACCGAAGCCACAAATGTGTGGCTGGCTGCTGTTTGTTCATCCGTGCACTTCTTCACTGTACTGATGAGGGCCATGACTAAATCTCCTTCACTTATCAACCAATTTGGATGAAATTCTGTACATAGATATGAGGCACAATTTTGGATTGACAGACATATTGAAACGAAATGGCCGACTTTCGGTTTCGCAAGAATAGCCACCAACTTCGATTTTTCAAACGGAACACCCTGTATGTTTGATGTTTTTCGAATTCTACGGCTCAAATTACATACGGCAGTATTGCCAAATTTTTATTTTACAATTGAAAAAAAAAATATTTTTTTTTGCCCAGGAGGCCTTGATCAGGTTAAAATCTATACTAATTTACATCACTCATAGTAAAAGCCATTTCATAGATAAAATCAATAACAAACCCTACAGCAAGAATTAAAATTTTCTGGACGCATTTTCAACGAAAAAATAGTTTTTTTCAAATGGTACCTACCTAGGGCCATCCTGCTCTTCGAAATAGAATTCAATTACCAATCAACGATATACATTATGTACCTCGTTCTTTTTGTTCAAAACGTAGAGAGCCATCTAACAAAAAGAAATCAATCTGAAAAAATTGGTAGGTAACATGATATTCTTTCAAACTTTACTTCAGAATGGTAACAATGAATTGCCAAAAATAATCGACTCGACATTATGTAATGATCATAAACCCATTACTGAAAAGATAACTTTAATATGATCAAACTGTTTGAATAGATCTAACGACTGACACAGTGAAACATTCAACGTACAAATCATTACTCACAATACCATTA
The DNA here is from genome assembly GCA_018342105.1 of Gonioctena quinquepunctata. Classification (NCBI taxonomy): domain Eukaryota; kingdom Metazoa; phylum Arthropoda; class Insecta; order Coleoptera; family Chrysomelidae; genus Gonioctena; species Gonioctena quinquepunctata. The sequence goes on from JAFIRS010003444.1 coordinate 105,916, forward strand.
TCATGTTTTCAATAGAAGAGTTTCACAACCATCGAAAATTCATTTCATTTATAAATGACCGATGATATATGCAAAGTGTTGCCCGTTTCCCCTAACACATAGACTAGTTCCATTTATTGTACACCTCATCACATTTATCAGTTCGTGAGCAGGAATTTCCTGAAATGCGCGCTCAACTCTATATCTTAAGTTCTCCAAGGAAGTTGGTCTCCTCGCGTATTCTTTGGATTTTATGTGACCCCATGAATAAAAATCAATAGGGGTTAAATCAGGGGATCTGTCTGGCCATCTGATTGGACCATTTGTTCCAATCCATCTCTACCCATAGGTATCACTCAGGATATTGCCGAACAATATTAGCATTATGTGGTCCTGCACCATCCTGCTGAAAAAAACATATTTTCCCTGATGTTCTCAGGTAAATCGTTGATATTATTTCGAATATCGTTCTCTAAGAATTGTAGATATCTTTGGCCCGTCTAAGAAGGCCAGTCGAAAAGAATCGGTCAAATGATGAGGGTCCCTATGATTCCTACTCAGCGTTGAATCCAAATCTTTTTTGAAAATAACCTCCTCTCAGCAACCTAGGATTTTCTTGAGCCCAATACCTTGTATTATTCTTATTGAACATACTATCATTCATAAACCGAGACTCATCTGTAAACAGTATGTTCGAGACAAAACCATTATTCAACTTTTGATAACGCAAAAGCCAATTACAATAAGTTAGTCTCCGTTCTGGGTCATTTTCATATACAATATGCTGATGCAAACTGTATTTATAGGAGCGATATTTATGTTTTTTCAATACTTTTCTGGCACTCTCCCTGCTGATCCCACATTCAATTTCCAATTCTCGCACTGAGGCAGATGGAGAAAAATGAACATATGCTAAAACATTAGTTTCCGCTTCTTCACTGACGATGAAGTGTATGAGATTTTGATCAGCTGCTTCTTTCCTTAGCATCATTTCCAATTTCTTGAAATAGGTCCTCGATGGGTGCCGTCTTAACGGATAACGTACAGCGTATAGCATACTAGCAATGACAGCGTTCTTCTGACATTTTCCGTACATCAATATCATATCGATTTGTACGTTTCGAAAATAACGATAATTATTTATCATTTCAAAAAAAACTTTTTACAAACGAAACGAGATAACAAGTGGAATTGGTATTCCACTTTTGACATGACATTAATCACCTACCGTTTTCCATGATTTGCAATGAAATACAAGTCAATTGTTGTGATAGAATGCTCAGACTACTCAGTGAAGAGCGGTGTGGAGTTCTTTGGACCGCCTTGCTAGTTTCAAGCAAAGTTTTAGAAATTGTGAATTTGAATGGGCGCCAGAGTTTTTTGTTAAATTGGGACAAAAATTCAAATTCCCTATTCAATAATGATTCCAGATCAAATAGCTTTCCTTCTGTAGAAGGGAATTTGAATTTTTGTCCCAATTTAACAAAAAATTCTGGCGCCCATTCAAATTCACAATTTCTAATATAATAATCAAATTCACAATTTCTAATATATAATTTCTAATATTTTACAAATAACTACAACAATAAAACAAATACCAACTTATTCACAAATATATTTAAAGTTGAAGAACAAATATGTATCAAATATACATCATTTTTCCAGTTGCTAACAAATTAGTATCAAATATATACATATATATATATATATATATATATATATATATATATCAAATATTTAATATTTCCAATGTAAGAAAGCTAATATTGTTTTTGTTTGCTGAACCTGTCGGTTTATCGATGACGATGTACCTCTGATTGTAGTTTGTGCAGCTCGTAGGTAGACTTCACGTAGTTGTTTGGCTCGCAATCAGGGGGTACTTATAGCTGCTGGGCGACCGATCAGGTGTACAGATTACAGATGGATCAGGATACAAGCGTCAGCTTCCTGTCCATTGAATGTGTTCTCAGCAATATTACATGAAAAACAATATTGTTTGTGTCAGAATTTGCTATACAAAAATTCAACTTCTTGAAACTTGGAATATTTTCAATGCACTCCTCAACGCATAGTTGTTACAAATGAGTGTAATCGCATCAAGAGATTATTGCTTAAAATTAATTGATCATACAAATCAGCTTGTGCTGAGATTTGTCAGTAGAATTCAATACTAAAATTGAAGAATTATTTTATGATTTCAACAAAATTGATCTTTGCTCTCTATAAAAAAATAATGTATTCTGATTCTGAGCAGCCAAGATTATACTTTACCAAGAATAAAAAAAACACAATAAAGTTTGATATACGAAAATGACTTCAATTTCAATGATATTCAAGAAAAGAATATGAGAATTTTTGTTTGACCAGTCGTCAAATACTTCTTCAGAAAGTTTGCTTTAAAATTGAAGAATATTCCAAATTCCAGGGATTAAATTTATACATAAAATATATATGTGATCTCTTCACCTACATCAAAATCACAGCTTGGTGATAATTATCACCAAATATGCAACCATACCAAAGATATATAAAAAACTCATTGAATATATACATTTTCCAACTATATCATACCAAATACAGCGTTAGTGATATTATATATTTGTGAAGCCATTATTCGATCCCAATAAAGTCTTGACCGAGCGAACAATCTAATCAGATGAGATTGAACACTGATATATTAATTCAATCTGATATATACATCACATGTGGCATCCATGATTCTAACAGAACTCCTTAAGAAATATATAATGAACGGCAATCTAATTGTATCAGATTGACCTGAATAAATCTAATTGCTCTTTATATATTTATAGATTATGGATATCCGTCAGCTTTTCTTTTTTAATACGTGTATAACATATCATTTCAGTATAGATAAAGCACCTCACCCCTCTCATCAGTATATGACTCGAGGGCGCCAACTTCTTACCCACCCACTATTGAAAAAATCACTGTCACAGAGGAGCTACTCCTATATTGGCACTAAAATGTATAACACCATCCCTGAAAGCATAAAACATACTACCAACAAAAAAAAAAATGTACCTGAAAAAGTTCTTACTGCAGACTCCCAGAACATTTTTCATTACCATGATAGAATCCAATGGTTGATCAAAAAAAATTAGATAACTGTACCCTATTCTTTACACATTAAATTGTATTTTTATTTTATTTTATTCTATTGTATCTCATAGTATTCAACTATGGGTCTTTGTGTTTTATTGTATTTTTATTACTGTATTTCATTATATATCATGTATTTTATATTTTAGTATTTTAATGGATCTCATCACTCATTCTTTTTTTCATTGGAAGTTACGTATCTTATCTGTTTTGTTTATATTTATCTGTACTATATTTATCTGTATTTTTTATATATTTATCTGTATTTTTTCATTTATCTTTTTTATGGGAAACAAGTGCTTGCACTTATCCCTTAGTACTTTATTCTCTCCTAACATGTAGCCTTTTAGCTGTATTTATTCATCATGAATAAAGTTATATTATTATATATATATATATATATATATATATATATATATATATGAAGACTACGGGGAAATCATGATATGAGTCACAATTTCGTCCAAACTACTACAAATTACTTTCTGGTGACAATTCGATGAAGGGGTTAAACCGATACTATTGTGTTAGTATTCACTAGAAAAGATAGACCATGCTGAGGAAAATAAAATAATTGCAGCTGTTTCGTGATTTGTGTGCCGAGCAAAACCAGAATTATACTGTAATCAGGTTTTTTCACCATCTCATCCATGAAGAACGCCGTTTTGACACGGTGGAGATTTATTTCCCAATAAGGGGACACTCATATCTTGAGTGTGACCGCAATATGAGACATACCAGAACAAAACCTTCGGCATTCCAAGACGTGGACTGTGGCAACGACGTAGAATTTTTAAACGGGACTGAGCACTTGTCAAGTTCTTAATACCCGAAAAAGTGTCCTTTTCCCACTAGCTCAGTGATTAGGATAAGTAAAGACAACACAGACTTTGTTTCCTACAAAAATACCTTTTGTGGCAACTTTTCCTCTTCGAGAGTCATTGGTCAGAACAATAATGACGCTGTCGAAAAAAACGCAGACGTCAAACCTCATCAACCAAACGCCGTCTCCCCAACTTGGGAATTTCAAATGGAACACCCTATCACAGAGTGGTATATTTTATTTTACAGAAGCATTTTTATTTTTACGTCTAGAATGCATTGGACCCACTTCAACCAATCTGATGGACATGAATAATGAGTAAAAAATATTTTTCCACTTTTTCAAATGACAACATCTTTAAACACACATTCCTTGAATTCTAATTTCTATGACGAATCTATTGTCAAAAAAATATGAGGAAATTGGGTATATCGCTCATCAAGTATGATGTGGATAAAAAATTTAACGAAACCAGATTCATAACGTAAATTTTACGATCAAATCGAAAGTTATACATCATTTTGCGAATAAATCAACTTTTAAATAAGTCAAACATTTCGAAGGCACCTCCACTCGAAACTGAATCAAACTTTGAAATTCTTGATGAAACGATTTGTATAATTGAATATTTTTTCCACTCCTATGTTAGTAAACGTACAGTTCACTCTATAAGTGAATCCATTCCTACGCACACCTGTGCGTAAAGAATAAAAACGCACAACTGTGCGTTATGATGCCTAGAATTACGGTCAAGTTAGCCTTGAACCACTCAAATCGTGACATTTATCTATCTTGCGATTTGAATATTTGACAGTGACATTGTCATTATTTGAGATTTAAAGTTTAGATCAATACTTTTTAAATTATAAACCGATCTTTAATTTATTAGTATTCTTTGTATGCCTAAAAATATGAGCAACTCCGGTAATGAAGTGAGTGCAACGCCACCAGAAATTGTTCTTCGGGCTGCTTCTGCTATAGAGAATATTCTGCCGCTAAAATCAAACGATAGATATGAAAAGGCTTATCAAAAGTTAATGGAATGGAGTATAGATAACCATGTGAATACGTACTCCAAACATGTTTTGCTCGCCTATTTTGATAATTTGACCAAAACACTTAAACCCTCCTCGCTCTGGGCAATATACTCGATGTTACGAACTACGTTAAATATGAGGCACGATGTTAATATCGAAAATTATAAAAAATTCAAAACAGTCCGACGGCTACAAGGAGAACAAATCAAAAATTCTTACGACGGAATAATTTTTTTTTTTTGAAAGAAACTCCGGAATTCCTCTTTATGAAAGAAGCCCTGATTATTGGAATATCTGGGGCTTGTAGAAAACAAAAACTCAAAAATATGAAAACAAGTGATTCAAAAGATTCTGATGGGAAAACTCTCATAATAAGAATTTCTATACGAGAAATAAAAAAACCTAGATCGTTCATTGTTTCTGGAATTTTCTACAATATCTGCGAGAAATATATGGAAATGAGTATTAGTGAGTGAGAATGAATATACAAGGAGCAGTGCCGAAAAAAATTTCAGAGTAGGGTGGACTGTCCGACAGTAAGCCATGTCCCACAGTGGACCTGTCAAGTACAATTCGCGGTTGCCTACATTAGAAACAAAACAATCGCTGTGTTTAAAGCGTCTCTCACCGCACTACCCATCATCTGATCGTGCCGCTTGAACATTCAACTTAGTAGGTTCTATAGCAATTTAGTGATTTAGCCAGTTACGTTAAATAGAAAATTCCCTCCATATTTTTGTTCCAGTAAGATAACTACACTTTGTAATCGTGAAATTAAGATTTCATTCTGATGAATGATCTATGTAGGATATTAATCGATAGCAGATGCCTGATTAAACGAATGATTAGTTCTCATTTCTTACCTTCAAACGATTTTGTACCTCACGTCCAACAGTGAACCAAGTTGAGGTTTACACAGTGAATCATTAGTTCATTGTGTACTACTTCACTCCAGAAATTGTAAATAATGTTTTAATTTTTTTACAGCATGGCTCGCAGAAAACTGCCTCGTTAAATAGGGGCTCACACAGAAAAAAACATGAGGGCACCTGTTGAACTTATTACCAGCGGGGAAAAAATAAGAAAAGCAGCTAAACTTAAAGAACTTCCTCACGCAACCTTGAGAATATATTATTTGAAAACGAAAATGCCAGAGAAGGTCTGAATGTCAAATTAGTTCCTAACTATAACGTTAATAGATTTTCAATTCGGAGCAGGAAGAGGCATTGAAAAAATATCTAAAAAATTTGCATATCTCTTCTATGGTTCAACAAATAAAATAACCGCATGCTAGCGTACGAGACAGCAATCATCAATGAAATGAGCATTCCAGAATCCTGGAAAAAAAATGGCAGGCTTGGAATGGCTCCGATCTTTTCGGGTTCGTCATCCTGATGTGACTCTCCGAGCACCGGAAAGTTGTAGCTTGGCTCGAGCTACAGGTTTCAATCGTCATAATATTGACAAATATTTCCAAAATCTAGAAGATGTTTCAAAACGCCATCCCAATTTTGCTAATGGAACACGCGTCTATAATTTAGACGAAACGGCGACAACCACTGTTCAAAAGCCTCCAAAAGTGCCGGCACCGAAAGGAATGAGATGTCTCTCGGAAGTTACAAGTCGCGAGAAAGGAACGTTATGCTAAACATGTGCTATTGTTTGTGCTGGTGTATATTCACTTCCACCCGTCATAATTTTTCCTCGAAAAAGCGTCAAGAACTTCATGATCAAAGGCGCCCTCCCTGGTCTGGCCGCACCGAGCGGGTAGATGAATTCAGAATTATTTCCTGAAGTTATGAAACATTTTATAAAATAAAGTGCCTCTTCAGTGGATAATCCATCGCTTTTAATATTCGACAATCATGAATCGCATCTGTCAGTAGAGTCTTTGAAACTGGCCAAATCACACGGGGTTACGATACTCACTTTGCCACCCCATTCATCTCATAAAACACAACCTCTCGATGTTGGATTATTCAAGCCCTTCAAAACCTTTCATAATGCTAGCATGGATTTCTGGATTATGAGAAATCCCGGCCAACCAGAATCAATTTATGATGTGGGTGGTTTCATTGGTGAAGCCTATCTAAAAACTATGACACCTACCTCAATAGTAAATAGCTTCAAAGCAAGCGGAATCGTTCATTTTGATGGAACGATTTTTACAGATATCGACTTTTTACCAAGCACAGTCACTGATCGCCCACAACTTGGAGAAATTGATCCTATTGCTGTGGCAGCGGACAACAATATATCAATAGATCTGGAACCTGATCAGATAAAGAAATCATCGCCCCCCAAGAAGACTCATCAGTAAATGAATCGTCACAAACAGGTCACAAAGAATTCATAGATCCGACAGAATCCCGTCCACCTTCCAAAGCAAAACCAAGAAAAAATATAAGGAAGAATAGGGAAAGAGGTAGGAGTATGCTAGCAACGGACAGCCCAGGAAAGGAGCAAATTGAAAAAGAAAAACAAGCAAAGAAGCGACAAATGGAAACAAAAATCCTATGCGCTAATAAGAAAGGGAAAGGTGTAAGAAAAGTGTTACAGGATAGTTCTACATCTGAATCTGATACTTCTATGATTTTGGGAAGTGATGGAGCTATGACAGATGAATTTGATGGAAATTCAGATGGAAATACGATCCCTGTTGCAAAAAACCAGTTAGGAAATCTTACCAGAGATCCTGTCGAAGGGGAAATTTGTTCTGGTTAAGTTCCAAGGGAAAAAAAATTACTATCTAGCTAAGGTTTCAGCTGTCTAAAAAGGTGAATATGATGTGAGTTTCTTGCGGAAAAAATCTCCAACACAATATGTGTTCTCCATTCCTGACATACCCGATTTATCTACAGTTTCAAAATCGGATGTCAAAATTATTTTACAAAAACCATTAGACCATGGCTCCACCTCCAGGTGCAAAAATTCCTTCTACTCTTTCAACATGGACTTTTGCGGTCTCGATATTCGCTAGCTCCTGTGTTAATGTCATCTCTTTTCTGTATTTTTCAGAGATGAAAATGACTATAGGTTTACTAGTCTCATTGTTTCCCAAAGAATATTTTGAGGAGTTTGTTGTTCGTTTTAGTTAAAAAAAAATATTTAGTTCTGTTTCCACATTTTTGAAGATTTCATTTTATTAGAAATCAACCAATTTTTGTACTTGCGTCTGTACGTATATCAAGAATGTTGTATTTTATTTTTTATGTTAAGTCATGAGATATCAATGAAGTTTTTGAAATAATTTCTCATTTTATTTGAATTATGAACTGGTGGTTCACTGTATACACATCATCGTACACAGTGAACCATATGTCATAGTTTCAAAAAAAATTCAAAACTATATCGAAAAATCAAATGAGTACCCATATGATCACAAAGATAACGTATCAAAACAGGGCGTGTTCATTTGATATGTTTTCTGAGGTATTTTCATCAAAATGAAAGAGTAGTGACCCTATATATGAAAATTGGTTCACTGTGGGACAGTTTACCCTAATTGAAATTGCCCGATGCTGCTTTGTAAACCGGCCATTGCTTCAGGAGGACTTAGGCTACCATTTTGATCGACGCAAAGGGTGATTTAATGGCGCTGAAACGACTCGGTGGGTGAAAGTCATCTACCGTAGCAGAAGTATACGTAGAGAATCCATGTAAACAAAACAGCAACTTCTGAAAGAATATGGCAATCCATTAACAATAGTTTACCATCCACGTCGACTATAAATAATGATATTGAGATTTTGTTAAATATTTCAACAATGAATAATTTATCGGAAGAATAAAATGCTCCCATTGTATAAAAAACTGTAAAAATTCCAATATTAACTTCAATACCTACCACCGATAATAATAATCAATAATTCCTAATTATTTAGTTACATACAAATTTATTTTTTTTAAATTCATCATTTATATACTATATAGTATTAATTTATCTTTCCTAGATTTAGTTTGTTGTTCTTGAAAATTAAACCATAAACTACGTTAGTTACCTTCGTTTTTTTATTACTGAAGGCTTAACCAGACGCACCACCCAGTATATAAAAGTCGTAGAAAAATTATAGTATGTATTGCGTGTTGTAAAGCAAATACGCACTCATGTAATGCAATTCTCCATTCGTGCGTAATATGCTTTTTACAACACTTGATACGTAATATACCATTTCGATTCCTCAAATATCTCCAAGTAGGTCTATTCAGTTTCGGAAACAAATAGCGCTCACTGAATCTTTCTGATTTATTCCTATTCTCATCACAGAATTCTCATTGTTTGGTAAAAACTTTAAAAATCAAAAGTGTGGTTTGGAAACAAACATAAATTTGACAAGCAAGAAATTAGTGTACATTAATATATGAGTTCGTATACCTACCTAGTGCGCTTCAGGACATTACATTTTTCGACAAACATATTTACAAGAGATAAAAAAGGGGATATGCTGTAATTTATGGCGAATGCAAGAAAAATTCTTGGAACGCAGCAACTTTGTATGGTGGAAGGAATCCATCCCAACAGACATCATCCATGATTTCAATATTTTCTCGTTGTGGAGAAACAATTCGGAAAGAAACTCTCAACCATGAAACTTGTATCATTGATGAGGTGACGAGAATCAATGTTTCAGCATTTGTAGAAGTGAATCCTATCTCTTCTACTGTGGAAATTAGCTATGAGTTACAAATTAGTCATGAGTCAGCAAGAATGATTTTGAAAAAGCATAGGTACAGGTCGTTTAAGTATCAAGTGCACCAGCATCTGTATGAAAAGGATGGAAATCGAAGATTTTTTTATTGGGATTGGATACTTCAGAACGATATTTCGTTTCTTCGATATTGTTTTACGACGAGTCAAAATCTACGAACAATTGAATGTTTAACAGATAAAACTACAGATGAAGGAAAGTAATTTTCAGGAAAGATTCGGAGTAAACGCATGGTTAAAAGTTAAATAATTGGACCAATTTTATTCCAAGGAAAGTTGACAGTGGCATGGTATTTAGAATATTTCGAGAATGATATTGAAGAATTGTTAATGGACTTACCACTTGCTGTTTCTGAAGTGATGTATTTCCAATAAGATGGTGCTCCACCTCATAATACCATCTAAGTCATGAACTATTTGATGAATCGATTTAAAGAGCGAGTAATTGCAACGAATGGCCTGTACGTTGGTCTGCTGATCACCTGATCTCAATAATCAAGACACTTTTGTTTTTTTGTTTTACACAATGCCTCAAACACTTGAAATTTTCAGAATCGCATTCGTGAAGTGTTTGCTACCATAAATCCCCTATGTTGCGAATTGTGATGCAAAAACAGAGATAGAGCCAGAATGACATGAAGTTCGAATGCACTTCAAACATTTAATTTCCTAGTTAGTTTTTTTGTTGGCAAATAATTAGTGTTTTAGGATTGTTATCGATCCGATTTTTTATTCGAAGCCAAGTATCGATTCGTCGCGAAAGTTAGAATCTAAAGAATGTGTGTCTAAGATATATCATTTGTTTTTTTTTTTATGAGTGGTTTTGGAAATATCAAACTACCACAGGTATTCAACTGGGCGGAAAACACTGTCATATGTTTTTTATTCATCATTAATGTCCATCAGACTGGTTGCAGTGGGTCCAACGCACTCTATTCCCTAGATTCCAAAAAATTAAACATATGCAGGGTGTTCCATTTTAAATTCCCAAAATTCCCAAGTTGGGGTCGTTTTCGGAGAAACCGAAAGTGATGGGAGAGTATGAAATATTGAAAAATATTCCAATTCTTGAATCCAACACCCCTGCCGAATTTTAATACTCTGGAAACCATGGCTCGTCTAAAAAATGGGTTGACACCCGGTATATATTATTCATGGGAATATTTTGGTTGAAGATTTCATAAAATAATGAAAAATATATAACAAATTAACACATATATTTGATTTGATGGAATAAATATAAAAATCATAAAAATCGTAAATAAACTTTCAGGTGTGTAGAGGAGGAAAAATATAATTACTCAATTAAGTCCAAGAGATTTCAGTCGACAACTATGTCAATTTGTTTTCTATCTATTGATATCCAATCTTCATTATTTTTACTCTTCGAAAATGTTCGTTTCCCTTTCATTGAATCTGGTAATGAATTATAAACTATTCAACCTACAATAGGAAAAACCATTGAGCAGCTTCTTAATTTATTCTAGCTGTCAGAAGATCATGCCTGGATTTTGCCCGACTATTAAACATTATCTTTACATGTACTATAAAGTAACGCATAAACTCATTATTAGCTAAATAAACACTATCATCAGAAATTCCCGAAATAAGTCGACTCTTTATTTAAATTTCGTGTTTTTTTTTTATAATAATTTAATATACAGGGTGACCTACCTTCGAGTAATGAGGTGGTCACCGGTTTTTTTGAATGGAACCCCTTTTCTTTTCCTTTTAATTTCCGGAGTTACCTCGCTGATCTGATTCCAAAAATGTATCACAAGTTGCGTCAAATTGCTACAGGGTGGGCAACAATACCAAAATTACAAGTTATTTACAAAATAGATACACAATAAACGTAATCCAAAAATTGAATGGAATTATGTATTGGAAAAATAGAAAAATCGAATTAAACGGTTTTCTTCACATAAAGGATTCAATATAAAATTGAACCAGAAAAACGATTTTTCTGTTCATTCCACTTCACATGGCACTTATCTTTCAGAATTATGTATTGTTATACAACTACTGTAATAATTGACAAGCCATTTTTTTTTTTAATTTATTTTAAAAAAAAAAAATATTTTTAACATTGTATCTTACCACTTCTATTAGGGATCTTTGCCCCTCAACTATACCGTATATTTTATTGTTTAAAGATATGTTTTTATTGTTTGAAGTAAGATGTCTAAAAACCATGGTGTATTCACTCATACCTGTAAAATATTGGGACAAACTGGGGGACACCAGCCCACTTGATAAAGGGAATTATCTAGAGTTTCAGATGGCGCCGACGTCGTTTCTTGTCATAATTCAGTAAACTGCAATTACAGACCACACAGGGTGTTTTTGTGATTTGTGTCTCTAATCCGTTCTGTGATTGTGCTTTCGTCACCTTCAAGGTTATGTCAATTTGTTGTGAAATATTTTGAGGTTGATCGATCGATGTAACATGTTTTGGAACAAACTATCCCATGTACTCATGTCAATGTTATATAGCATTTTCGAGAACTGTTCCGAAATAATTCTAATTATGAACAGTTGTAGTGCGTAACAATTTTGTATGGTTCATTTTCTATTGATACGGCTCCACCAAGTTGGTACTTATATATTTCTGTCCCATGAACACAAATTCAAAGTCGGTGCTTGTTCAAAAATGTATGTGAATAGTGGAAAAGGCCTAACAAATTTAATAAATTAAAATGTGTCTTGAACGTTTCTTATTGCTAAAAAAGGTGGAAGAGGGACATTTCTCGATCTTTGAACCTCTGAAAGTAATTAAGAACGACGCGTTTTGACTTCGAATTCGTGTTTATGGGGCAAAATACGTAGGTATAGTCCATCCAATATCAATTGCAGAAGCTGTTTCTATAGGGAGCAAATAAAAACTCACTTCGCTAACACGAGCATAAATGCGAAGAAACGGAACGAAAAATAATCTGTACTACTCGTAAACATTTTCCGTCGGCAAACGGTAGATCAAAAGAGCCGATAGTCAACGTGGACCTGAGTGACTGCTGTCTATTCTTCAACCGATTCGTCTGGGCCAATCGAGTCGGACATAAATGCTTGCAGGTGTGGCTATACGATGGGAGGTCATAAATCACGCGTTATATTTGTGTTTTGATAGCTCTGAAAGATTAAAAACCAGTAGCGTATGTGGTCTTGGTGTGTGCCGATCGAAACACGTTTTAGGATATTCTAGTTTTGTAGGATATTCTAGTTTTTTTTTCCTAATGTATTTATATAAATAAAAGCTTGTCTTCAATTGTTTTTCATCTTTCATTATTTATGAAGTATTTTTTAAATCTTAGAATATCTTAATAAAATTAGTTATCTCCGCCACTGCTGCTCACAGGATTTCGCCGCAAGACTTTTTTATGCTTCTGCAATTGATATTGGAAAAACTATAACACCAAGCGGCAAAACTCAATTCGACGGAGCCGTATCAACAATTAATTTGGACAATCCCGCTTTGCTTAAGAAGTTGAATTTTATATTATTTTATCTGTTCAAGATATTCAGACGTGTCTCAGTTTTGTATAACTTTCTGCAAATGACATGAATGAATGCATAAATCTCTACTCCACGAAAACTTTTTCAAATACTTCTTTTTTAAATTAATTTGGATATATTGATGAATAAAAGGAATACCAGAATTTCCCGTAAGATTATATGAAGTGTTCGATAATCCTCCGGCCTGTTCAATTTAAAGTATTATCAAGTAAAAAGATTCCTTTTTTGTTGTTGTCTTGTGTGGCACTTTTCATTCTATTTTGAGCGTATCCAATTCTTTCTCCTTTATCCTGGAAACAGCAAATAATCAGAAAAACTTGATTAAAATTTTTGACATAGAATTCATCACTGAGTAACAAATCCAATCTCATGGTTTTTATGCTAACTAACCAAAATCAAAATATATTCATAGGATGAAAAGTCCAAGCTTACTTGTGAAATTCATGTGTTTATTAAATAAGTGATAATTATCCTAATAATAGTCATTAGCCTTATGGATCTTGGGAGAGGGCCTTGTTCTTCCGAACAACTGCTTGGTTTAGAAATCCCTCCGTCTCCGATTATCTCATGTGGGATGTTACTTACTGAAAAATAAAAAGGAAGCCGATTTTGATTATTGTTTTTTTTCCTCACCTTTGTTAGTAGGGCTCACCTTTTTCGGAGAAGTCATTCTAAGATAGCCGGAAGCAGCTTAGACTATCTCTGACCAGGAATCATCGATTTCTCAACTTCATCAATAGATTTTATGATATCTACAATGAACTCTCTGATTTTGTTCAGGTCAGAAGATTGTTAGAGAGGTAATAGTCCGGCAGAGATGGGCAGTGAATGGCTTAGTAATAGTTTGTATCGGAAAGTTTAATGGAACAATCTCATCGGGGACATTTTCCAATCCCCTCAATTTTCGAATTAATTCATCGTCTAGAGACATCAGTCCACTATCCTACCTTTTCTCCTTCCTTCGTGGAAGTTTCCATGACCCCAAGAAGACCATTTGAGAAGACATCACTTTGGAAAAATCGTCAGGTAGACTTCAAGAAAAATCCGATTTTTTACAGACAGATGTAAACATTGTAGTAAATTTCAAGGATTTCATCTCATTTTCGCGCCAACTGTCCTGAGTGGGATCTTGTTCGTAGAACTATAATCTTTGTAAACGATCAATTCACAATTTTTTGCATAAAAATATGCAATAATGTTGACAGAAAAAGAAAATTTCATAGGACTGATGTTTGAGATTTAGCGTGACACAAACATTCCTTAACCGCGCCATCTACTAATGAAGTACTAGGCAGAATTTAACGACATTTATTTGTTGTCCCCCAAAAATTCTAAACAAAATCGAATCAGTGAATACACCAGGGTTTTTAGGCATTTTAGTTTGAAGATACTTTTTTTTTTCATTTGACGTTGAAAACTGTCATAAACATGAAAGTTCAAGTCTGTATTATCAACGCCTCCTAGAAGGTACGTTTACGTGAAATCTATCTAAATTTATAATATTAAAACTGTTGAAAATGCCTTCAACTGAAAGGGATAGGATTGAAATTTTAATCATGATTGGTGTTGGCGATATGATACGGACTCAACAAGAGGTATGCAGATTATTCCATAACATGCACCTATATCGTGAACTATTTCACAATCTACTATAAGCAGAATACAGCAAAATACAGATAATTAAGACATGTGAGGGATGCACCAAAGCAAGGTTTCAGTTAATGAAAATATTCAACAGGATGTAATTTTGTCGGCAGTTGAAAATCCACACTGGATGCAAGAATACCATACGCAGAAACCACAAAACTGACAATTTTGACGTTTTATCATCTTCAACTGTCAAAAAATCTTGCGAAACCAACGTTGTCAGATTTCCAATCTGGATTATTCAATCTGCTGACGGTGCATAGCTACAGGCCAAAGATTACAAAAACGGGATTGGGGAACTTGAATTAGAATTGACAAATGGTGCATTCAGGCGTGAATGCACTACACCTCAAATCACCGAAAAACTATTTATGTAGCCAAAAGGAGCATTCTCCATAAAATAAGTTGTTTTGGGTGGAGGTGCATGAGGTGGGATAATCTACTAGCCAACAAGACACAAAGACAGACACTCCCTCGCATTCATCAACTCACAAATCATTTTGAAATTCAATTTCGTCTTCTATGTTTTCCAGGAAGCTGAGAACTGTGGGTTTTGTAAGTCGAAATCTTCGAAAAAAATTATAATTGTCCATAGTGTCGAAATAATCACTCCTTTCGTAGACGAGGAAAACCAAAGATGATATCGAGGATGTCTAGGTCACCATCAATGAATATTACGTCCTCCATTTCATCCAGAAATAATGAAAAACTTGCAAAAAAACTCAACACTCAAAATAATAGACGTCATTCGCTAAACCACGGTTTATTGACCGATTAGAAAGTCTGAAGCTTAAACCAGATTTTTCTTGCAGTGCATAATAAACAATAATAAAATCCAGGTTTCCGTAACTAATCCGCGAAATTAGTTTACGATGCATACGGGCGTATAAGCCGCTGGACCTAAAGTGCTGTTTCGACCGCGTATTTCTATGATGACATAGATAGCCACTAAGAATTTTTTTTTTGATATTCCATCCCTAAACGGGAGAAAATGGAGGTGAAAAGGCAGGTGAAAGTTTGTATTGAAGTACCATTAGTTTTGAAGTTATAGTCATGAAAGTTGGTAATCAAGCTTTTCTTTTCAAATAAAGGAAAATATGTTTCAGGCTTTTTGAAAATTCAACTCTAGGGGTTAAGATGGAGTTGAAATTTTGTGCAGGGGTACCGTTAATTTTCAAGTTGGTGTCATAAAAAATGGTATTAGTGGTCTTCATTTCAAATGAAGAAATGTGTGCTTGGGTGTTTATGTGAATTCATTTCCTTAAGTGATGAAATAGGGGGGTGAATATTTGTATGGGGATTCCTTCAGTTTTTCGGTTTGGTCACAAAAATTTGAATATGAGATCTTTGTAACAAATAGAGAAATACGTGTTTCAGTGTTTCAAATTCCTTCAGGAGTAAATAAGGGGTGAAACTTTGCATGGGGTTTTCGTTAGTTTCCAAATTACGAATTAAAGGGGTGAAAATGGGTTAGTGAATTTGTAATAGTCGTCACAGGGCATTACTTGCGCTGTAAAATCAATTATGCCAACCAAACGAGATAACGGTATAAGAGGATAAGGGAAAACAGGATAACGGGAAAATGGGATGACAGGATAATGGGACATTGGGGTAACGCGATAACGAGGAATGGGATAACGGGAAACCACAGGCATAAGCTAGATGGAACAACATAAAGAAAAACAGGAACAAATACAGAATCTACGCAGATGACGTCGCCGCTACCAGCTAGTGTTACATATTCCCACACTAAGGTAAGCCGGTACAAAATTAACAGTTCAATTAAAATTTTTTTGAAAATTTTTGGAAATTTGGCAACAGAGCCAACTGATCTTCTAGAATATATTGCATCTCGCCGTAATTGCTGAAAGTTTAGTTTTAACCGTACAGAGAGGGATAGTGGGTATCGTGTCCTAGTTATTTCAAAAACCGAAAAGTAAATTGGACAGCGCAATCTATTTTGATAATCAGGTGAGGTGTCTTTTGTTTTTCATATAAATTCCATCCCCTAGCGATTCAG
Source organism: Gonioctena quinquepunctata (assembly GCA_018342105.1). Lineage (NCBI taxonomy): Eukaryota > Metazoa > Arthropoda > Insecta > Coleoptera > Chrysomelidae > Gonioctena > Gonioctena quinquepunctata. The sequence goes on from JAFIRS010003444.1 coordinate 122,766, forward strand.
CATTCATTTTCAGTTTGGCTCTTTACCTCTGCATCCCATATCAGAAATTGAAGGATGAATTTTATAGAAAATTTGAGAGAAAATTCAGATTCACTCTCAGATGTGGAAATCACAAACAAAAATTGATCTCAGATAACAAAGGATTCATTATCACATTTAGTTTCATTCTGTGTGTATTTCAGAAGTCTCTGTTGAAATTTCCATATATTGAAAAAAGAGTTTAGAAATAAATAAATTCCACCCTCCAGAAATATATTTCCTAGCATAAAACATTACTTTGATACATTAGTTTCATAGCCGAAGGAAACATTCCACTAATCGTCAGAGGTACTTGGAACATATATTGTATGAACGCCCGTGACTTTGAAAAACTAAATAATTGTCCATTACAATAATCGTTAGATTTTAATAGTCACGGACATCAGTTTCGTAACAGTTGGTGTCAGGAGAAAGACATTACTGACTATTTGAGAACTGGCAATAGTGGATACGAGAAATACATCCTACTACAATAATGGAGCCCATAATGGAAATGATGAACACAACACTTTCGGCGAGCAAGAGATACGACTATTGGAAATACTGAACTAAATATGTTAGGTTTCATTCAGATCTGCTGAAGAATTATTTCCCCTTCCCTGAAAATTATTTATTTCTCAATCGTTAGGTAATTATGAATACAACCCACAATTTGTACCTTTATATAATGTGGATATTGATCTGCTTGAAATTGGCAAAATGAGTTTTTGGGGTATTCTGCATTCCAACTAGGATATCATATGATGAATATACCTACAAAACCATATTGTACATTCCTAACTTGAGAACTTCAACTCATAAAAGACTGAAATCAGGATCTCACACTCATACATAAAATAGTCAATGGCAGTATCAATTCTCCAAAGATTGTCAAACTAATTATTCAAATTGTTTTTATTTGCAGGGACTTTTATTTCAGTTAGGGCCAAGGAAAAAATATGAACTGTCAATCTAAAAATAAACTTTATTGAAATTTCCAACATACTCAATCGTTAAACTCAGGAGAAACATATTGTGATAGACCATATCATTTTTAGTATAAAATTGAATTCAGTTTGCATAAATGTGACTGTTGAGCTTGCATCTTTTGTGCAAATTGGATTATCCTGGGGCCTATAGTATTGCTCAAAGCTATATACAAATCATCACTTACTTTCAATCGATTCCTGGACTTGTTTTCAATTACCAGCGAAGCAAAAAACCCTTGTTCGCTTTAATAAGTTGTATGAAAAGCATAAGATAGAAATTGGCTTTTTTACACCAGAACTGCTCCAGAAAATCAGACTCGAAGGCATCATTACAGTTTCTATCATTTTGGAATTCAATGAGGTCTTCCTCAGTTTCTTCTGCAACTTCTCCAGAATAAGTGCTGAAAGGATTGCTTCTGTATTTATAAATACAATACAATTTTTTTTTTTTGCGGACCATATTTAAGCTCTTGCGGACCACTGTCGGGGACTTCTGTTTTGAATGCAAATTCAAGAAAAACAAGAAATTCAGAAATTTTCATGGTTTTACTATGACCAAAATGAATCCATAGGTAGAATGTTAAGATTGGTAAAAATATATTAGATGATTTACATTTTTTTTATTCATCTTCAGAATCATTTCAAAAGATGTGATTTTTTTAATAATTAGATATATTTTCTCTTGTTTTCCTCACTATAGTGAATAGTTATAACTGTACATATGTGTATGAATTGTTAAATATTTTGTGAAAAATAAATAAATAAAGCGAGTTGAGGAGGAACAACGGAGGGGAGAAAAACAAGAGAAGAAAGAACGTCGACAGAAGGATGAGAAACGACGACAGAGAGAAAAATAGGAGGAGAAACGATGTCGACAAAAGGGAAGACGAACGGTCGCAAAGAAAATTTTCGCAAAATTTTGGAAGTTTAAAATATGGAACGAGAACAGAAATTATTTTTCTAGTAGACATTTCAGGATACTGAAGGACGAATGGCAGGATTCAAGGAAGAAGTTGCTGCGGTACGAGACGAAGAGAGAAACAAAGTCAGGACAGACCGGGAAAGAAAGGAGTACCCGTTGCGAGAAGTGAATGAGAACAATGCTGCACTTGGAAGACAGAAACAGAAACAAGTCCTTCAATAGCCAATTCATCAAAATAGATGATTCAGAAGAAAAAATCTATAGATCACTACTTATTACAACAGCCACTGTCATAAATTATCAAAATTTTCAATAAATACAATACAATATCATCTTCAAAACTAACAGCAATGTCGGATTTATCTGGTAATGTCAAAGACAAAATCGACCCTTAGGACAAGTCAGGAATATATCGTTTAACCTACCCTAAATACCCTGTAAGCGATATAGGCAGAACTGGGAGAAAATTTCCAGAAAGGGTATCTGAACGTACCAAAATTTCAAATGATTTTTTCAATACGGATATAACTAACACAAGTTCAAGCTTCCTTAATCATTTACTATCTTCAGACCAGAAAGATTTTGAATCAAACAACGTAACATTCCTTCATTTTTGCAATACAGGTACCAAGCTTGATATTTTAGAGATTTTGGAAATCTTCGAAGAAACCAATTCAAACTCCTCAATTTGTGTCAACAATCCTTGAATTTTGTCTGAACAAACGAAATTTTAATTTCCCACAAATACCGTTGCAATCGCCATCTTTACTCCAAGAGTTGAACTTTCTTACTACCTATTTGGTGAATTCTACAGACAACTGTAAAAAACAAAATGAGATCACAAACATTTTTAAAATGTTTCTACATAAAATCAACGCCACCAACTCAAGAAATCAAGTAACACAAGTCGAAAGAGGTATTTTCTCCAAATTTTGGTAAAAAAATAATTTCGATGCTGCTCAATTACAAGCCTATTGTATGAAAAACAACAGGATGAAGTCCTAAAATGAAGAAAAAATACAAGAAGTCCCACTCCCAAGAGTGAAAACAAGTGGATAACATCACGGTGGCACTTAACCCCAAAAATGTTATAAATTCTCTTTTCACGATAAGGAGAAGGAGAAGACATGTTTTTATCGAACAAAAGGCTATTGATTGTTCAATACTCCCAGACGAAGTTCTTGTAGAACTCTCTTCGTGAAACATAAAAGTTTGACTCTACCTAGTTTATTCATACAGTGGGTATGGAATAAATTCATTTTTAGCGTTATTATAAATTAGTTTAAAAAAACCCTTTGACAATTTACAGTATGGAAATATTACGCCCTTCTTGCACACCCTCTAAATTATGAGCACCCCCTCAAAAACATTTAATGAGAAGGGGGTCGTGTGGCACCTTGTTCGAAGGGGATTTTCATTCTCTGTTCAGCAATATTGAGTTTTTTGAATTTGGTGCAATCATAAGTGAAAAAATTTATTTTGAAAATGTAATTTTTTTATACTTTGCGTAGAATGAAGGAAATGTTGTTAATTCCTTCCGTTATCCTAACTTTTGACTCTGCAATATTGTCTGGTCTATTGAAATATACTTTTGATTTTAAAGAAACCCATAAAAAGTAATCGAGAGGAGTCAAATTGGAGGATCTAGGCGGCCATTTAATCGTTCCACGTTTTCCAATTCACCTATTGGGGAAAACTTCGTTCGAGTAATCTCCAACAATACGTTTGTAATGCGGTGGAGCTCCATCTTGTTGGTATCAAATTGATCTATCTAGTGCAATTGGATCATTAAATTGGATCAGGAAAAAGTCTTTTCAATATAGGCTGTAAAGAGTTAATCGAAAAATCCAGATAAACCTAACCATTAACTGTGCCTTCAAAAAAATAAGGGCCAATAATTTTGTTGTTAATGATACCAGCCCAAACGTTAACTGTTTCATGATATTGTATGTGAGCCTCACAAATCCATTGAGGATTTTCTCTTCTCCAATATTTACAGTTTTGTCTATTAACCGTTCCATTTGAATGAAAAGTAGCTTCATCAGAAAAAACAGTCTGTTTTCATTCTGTCCATAATCAGTTCACAGAATTGTTGCCTCCTATCAGAATCATCCTCATTCAACTTCTGAACCAACTGAAATTCATAAGGTTGGTATTTTTCTTTATGATTTACCTACATCATTGTCGGCAGCAAGTTGTCTACTTGTCATATGCGGATTTTCCTCCATCGCTATCAGTAGATCTTACTTTTTTTCCTCATCCACTTTAACATTTCGACCTGGTTCTTGAATACATTTCACATGTCCAGTTTCACGAAATTTTGTTTCTATTTTGCTAACTGTAGACTGTGGACGTGTTGACCAGGGTATTTATTATTAAACATTTCACAAACTTCCTATTGAGTTCTTATTTTATTACCGCATCCAATCATTATTAAAATGTGTCTTCTTTAAGTTTCGGATAAATGAGCCATAATTGAATCAAATACACACACAAATATTTTCCAATACACTGACGTGTGTCAGAAACTTATAAATATCAATATAACAGTAGTCTACTAGATTGACATTACAATATTTATGTGTGTTTTGTTAATGATTTTTTGGTGTCTTGAACGACTTTTTCCTGACGTTTAGCAAAACAGACAAGAAGATATCTGATTATTACTTATGGGGTTATGTGAAATCAAAAGCATATTTCAATAGACCAGACTATATTGCAGATTTGAAAGTTAGAATAACGGAAGAAATTAACAACATAACCCCTGAGGTCCTACAAAATGTTGTACGAGAATTCCAAAATCGACTTGCTTATTGACACAATGGTTTTTATACATCACCCTTAGATTATACCTATAAAATTATTTCTCTAGATAATGGTAACAAATTGATACTTACCGAAGTGACATTTCATAATAAGTTAATTGAAATTCTATCAGGCTACAGATCTCCATCAAATCCACCAGCAGAATTTATAGAAAACTTGAAAAGCTATTTATTGACCGAAATATTCAATAAAACCCATCATTATATTTCAGCGGGTGATATCAATATTGACCTGCTTGATGAGGATGATGGAATCTCTGTGGACTACATCAACTTCATCATTTTCTGAGAAATTTTCTTCCACATTCGTCTTGGGTTGATGAAAAAATTATTAAAAGTGTCAGCTTCATCTTTATTATTTGTTTTAATACTTCTTTTGTCATTACTAATTGGTGTGTTTTCCATTTGAATATTTATTTTTTTACGGCCTGTTAAGTCATTTAGGACGGTCCAAATTTTTTTGCATTGTTTTCCAGCAGAAATTATTTTTGTTCTAAGTTACACATTTTTTCGGATAATTTTTACTTCTGCTGTTATGCCATTTTTTATGTACATTTTACTCCATCACATTTGTTGATTAGAGATTCGTTATAGTATATATCATAATTGGGAATTGAGAAGTCATTGATGTATTTGATATTTCCGGTTTTCGATAAAACAATTATGTCTAAGTATTCTTTTGCCATTTCAACATGTACCAAGAGCTCATATAATGTTTTTGTAGGCTTCTAATATTAAAGTGAACATTCCTATGCCATACTATCTGTTCTTCCCTATGTAAAACCTTTGAAAGTCCTCACAAATTCTTGTGTCGATTTCTGTATCATCTAACTCATCTAAGAAATCTATCATGGAGTCACAATTTGAATTTGAGTGACTTGTAGATTATATTGATTCAGGTTTTATGGTCCTGTCATGTTTATAATATCTTCTTCATTTTGTATAATGTGACTTTATTGTCTTTGTTGATGTATATTTTTCCATTGTGGGTCCAGACGTTTTTCAGTCCAAATTTCTCAATGGCCGTATTCAGTAGGTTCACTCTTAATGCAGTTAGGTCCTCCTTCAAAACGATCCCTATTCCTTTAATAAGCTTTTTCTTGTCGTAAATCGTTTCCTTGGGTTCTAGGCTGTTCACTTTGAGGAAAATTCATCTCGTTTTAATTTCTTCCTTCCTGCCAATCCTGTAGCATATGGATATATATATATATATATATATATATATATATATATATATATATATATATATATATATATATATATACATATCTATCTGATAGATCCAGAAACATTTTGGTATTTAATATGTTTTTGAGTTCTGCTCTTATATCTTCATTAGATTTTTATCTAAGGCTGAATAGTCTCAAGTTACACGATCTGGTTGCTTGATCCATTCGGTCTATTTTATCTTCGACTTTATATTTTTCTTCTTTCACCATTTTGATTTCATTTTCCAGGAGTTTAGAATTTATTTTCAAACTTTTCGTTCAGTTTTGTGTAATTCTGTTCAAGCTCCGCCCCTGTTTTTTTAACTTTATATTTTTCGTAGTAATTTATTATTACAGTTTTCAGGAGCTCAAATTATAGTCGACTACTCACTACTCTGCATTCGATGTTACATGTGTATGGACAAATGAGCGTTTGACATCAGTTCGGCTCATCTAAAAGTCGAAACATTCCTTGTGCCTAAAAGTGGAGGTTTCTGAGATAATTGAGAAAAACTGAAGATATGTCCTCAGTAGAGACATAATTTCCCATGTGCAATAATCGCATAATGCTGATTCTCACATGTGTCAACCTCCTGAAATTTAATGTTGAGAGAATGGAAACATAATACGGGTGAGCCAGAATAAAACCGATAACTCCATTTTTCCATTCATCATATTATTTGATCGAATCGATGTCGTGGATTCACTGAAATGTTACCATGATTTCTTGCATATGATTGTTTTTCACAGATCAACTGACAAACAAACCCAACCTCAAATTCATAATATCCACTTACATAAGAGTTAAGGTCTGAAATATTTTTACGAAAAACTGAAGATGAGTACTCTCAATTTGTTGAAGTTTATGTTGGAGTATCATTAACAAAGCCATTTCTGATTGAATTATCTGGCAAAATGTTATCCAATCAACATGTTTTTGATGAAGAAAAACAATTATTGTGTATTAATATCTACTTAAATGATTTCTTTCGATTCGTGATAACTAGATGCAAAGTCGAGCCTTTTATGTTAGTTTGTGGTAGGCTATTCAGTACACCACTGATCAACGCATAAAACATATACGAAATTTGGAACTAAAAAGAAACCTAGCCTTTTTTCATTGTTCCCGGTAGAAACACACTGATATATCGATACTTACACTAGACATAATTGACAGTAACTCAAAACAGTTCGTATTATTGTCAAGTCATCTGTCATCATTTCAGTCAGTGAACATCGTTTCAAAATGGATTATTCATTTGAAGGATATAGAGATATGCATTTCGTTTATGGTGAAACAGTGGGAAAAGCCAGAGCCGTGCTGAAATATATCAACATAGATATCCAAACAGACATCATCCACACTCCACTACTTTTATAGCTGTGCATCGACGATTGAAGGAAACGGGGGCCTTCGAATTCAGTAAACACCATTTGGTGCGAATAGAACAAGAAGAGATAATGTTACGGAAGATCAAATTTTTGAACGATTAGCGACAGATCCTTCTACCAGCACTCGGGTATTTCGTATAGGTTACAAGTGTCACAATCAATAGTAAGTCAGGTAGCACGTGAACAACTATTGTATCCATTACGCCCACAGAAGGTGATGGCCCTAGATGCTGGAGATTATGGCCCTCGTAGATTATTTTTTTGTGAATGGTTTCTGATGATGTATGAAGGAGCAAACGCCTTTCCTAGATATGTTCTATTCACGGATGAGGCATGTTTCACAAGAGATGGATATTTCAATAGTAGGAACAGCTATTTATGGGATTAACAAAATCCGCATGGAATATTTCGAAAAGGCTACCACCTAAAGCTTTTAGTGAATATTTAGCTAGGAATTATCGAAAATCGTATCGTTGGACCATATCTTCTTCCTCCCCGTTTGAATGGACAGAACTACCGAGTGTTTCTTGAACATGTTTTACCTGGGCTACTTGAAGACCTTCCCTCTATTGGTTCGTCGAAGAATGTGGTATCAATATAACGGAGCACCGGCCCATTTCCAGCGAATCGTTTGTCAATTTCTTGATCAAAAATTCCATGATCGGTGGATAGGTAGACGTGGTCCCATACATTGGCCTGCACGTTCTCCGGATTTTACTTCACTAGATTTTTTTTGGTCGAGATACCTCAAACTCCTACTGTATGAAAGACCTGTAGAATCTGTGGAAGATTTAACGGCACGAATTTTAGCAGCATGTACGGTAATCCAGGATACACCAGGAATATTCCAAAGCGTGCGACAGTCGATGATACGGAGAAGCCAATTGTGTATTGAACAAAATGGTGGTTTATTTGAACATTTGCTTTAATTCCTTGTTTGTTTCTCTGTATTCTACCCCCTAAACCGTTTATATAATTTAAGTAGATATTATTACAAAATAATTGTTTTTCTCCATCAGAAACATGTTGATTGATTGATATTTTCCCAGATCATTCATTGAGAAATGCTCTGATAATGATACTCCAACATGAACAAATTAAGAGTACTTATCTTCAGTTTCTCGCAAAAATTATTTCAGACCTTAACTCCTATCCAAATGGAGTATTATGAATTTGAGGTTGGGTTTGTTTGTCAGTTGATCTGTCAAAACAATCATATGCAAGAAAGTATGGCAACATATCAGTGAATAAGCGACATCGATTCGATCAAATAATATGATGAATGAAAAAATTGAGTTATCGGTCTCATTTTGACTTACCCGTACTATGTTTCCGATTCTCCCAACATTAAAAAATGTTCAGAAGATTGACACATATTTTGATATGTTGTAAGAAATGAGCATTTTGCGATTATTGCACATAGGAAATTATGTCTCTACTAAGGACATATCTATAGTTTTTCTCAATTATCTTAGGAAACTTCACTTTTAGGCACATGGAATGTTATGACTTCCAGGTTGAGTATCGATGAGTTCGGCTCATCGATACTCAACCTAGTAGTCTGTAGTCTATCTGTAGTATTTTGCCACATCGCTACAAAAACTACGACTTTCAAATCTAGGTCAAGGTGAAGGTGGTCAACTCTCTTCAATAACAGATTTCATTTCAAGGGCTCTCCACCACAGCCTCTATCATTAAGAAATGTTTTTCAAAGCCATCTATCCAGTATCAAATGAAGTACATTCTGTGAATTAATAGAGAAAAAATTAGAATACACTTGACTGGAGACTCGTGGACTACTGAACATTTAGTGGTGGTCTCCATTTGTGTCAAACCGAAAGTACGTAAGATTTACTATCTTCTTCATCTTTGAACAATGACATTATTGGTCATGCTCTTATCAAATACTGTCAAAAGTTGTCGGCATTCCTAACCCAACAATGAATGAAATTAATAATTTTAGTGAAACAAATTCACACCCATTTTTTTAATCTTACTTATTGATAAAATGATTAAACCTTTATTCATTCATGAAGAACTAAACTGATAGTGGAAGGAGCTTCATTGAAGGACATTATTAGCATCGACAATTTGAAGCACTTTCCGAAATTGGCTCTCTACTTCCTTTGGAAAAAGTACGAGAAATGAAAGAAAGATGGTTCTAGGTTCCTTACCGTTCTCATTGACTTTCAAACTATTACTTTTTCCCAAATTATCAACATGAAATGACGGATTCTGAGGAGACAAGGAACCTATATCGAATCTTCATTTGCAAGAAAAACCTCCAGCAATGGAGGTAAAACAGAGAGAAAAGCAATTGGAAGTTCCATGCAACGGGCTCTGGAGAGTTCAGTTGTAAGTTGTAATCAAGTGGGCAAATCATCCGTCACGCCGTCACGTCAAGCGAACGAACAGCCGTAGCCCAGACTAGCGAACCCGAAGATTGGTAAATATTATTCGAAAGGAAAAGGTATCGAAAATCGTTAAGTTGATTAATGAGCGGTCTGCGCATGAATATTAGATAGGCAGTAAAGAGGGGGGAGCGACTAGAACTCTTTTCAGAGCACGCTTGAAAAATTTATATCTCACCGAGACCAGCCCAATTTATGCATTCACCTTATAGGACAGCCCTCTGGTAAGCAATTTCTTTGTTTTCATAACTATGCATTTATGAGATTATTTTGGTTTTCTCCTGAGAAGAAAATTGCTTCTGGAGAGAATTGTACCTCTGGCTTAACTTGTATCAGAACACTCGATTGCTAATATATTCCTCAAACATAATTTTTTTATTCACATTTTACAAGTTCCTCTTATCGTTCAACTTCATCAATTCACAGTGAGGGTTATTATTTTTTTATCGTTGTAGAATCAATCCATTCCGGTCACTACCTTGTCGCCAAGAGCGGAAAAATTCATTAAATTTTTTAAGAATCACCTGGCCTATCGATTGGAAAACGGAATTTGCCGCCCTATGTCGAGATTTCTCTGAAAATTCTTCGATTGAAAGAATTATTGAACTTTATCTTCATCTAAGAGTGTTGTGCCCACTGGAAGACGTGTGGTCTCCCTCTACTTATCTTAACCAAATAGTTTACTTCTGCTCTAGTGCCTGATTAATGTTGTGGTTCATAAACACAAATTTTTTGGAATTTACCGAAGTATAATGGTTCATAACGCTATATTTTCCTTTGGTACTTGACGAAGTAATATTGCTTTAAAATACTATATTCTTTCTCTGGCAAACTTTGGAGTATTTTTCCTTAAAATACTATATTTTTACTCTGGCAACATTTAAGTACATTGCTTTAAAATACTATAAATATTTTTTTCTGGTAAAGTCTTAAGGAAATTTCTATATTTCCTTTTGAATATATTTACTTATTCAATATTTTTTTTCACTCTTTTGGTACATTCACTCACCTTATCAAAGCTCACTTTGTTTCACAATTTAACTGAATTTTAACATAACGTTTTGAGTGAGGTTTTTTTTTGTTCTGTTTTGGATTTTGCTCATTGTTAATTTTTTTTTAAATGATTAAAATTAACTTGTAAATTTAAATCCAGAATCGCATATTTGATTGCTACTATATTTTTTCTTCCACTGTATCTTCCAGTCTTATATATGGACTGAGGGCATTTATTTGTATGCTATCATTTGCATCTATCTTTTGACTCTCTAGATTAAAATTTGAATCATAAAAATTTGAGGTTCGAAGGATATCCTTCGTTCTCCCCCATTTCGCACCATTTTGATTCCTATCATCTTCTTCGCATGATATATACCACGGAGTGGAGCCACCTACCGAGACAGAAGGACTGGAACTCTGGGAGGTCATACAGCTCGTCGAATTCAGCCTGGTCCGTGAAGATGAAACCAATTCATGCCAACAAAGGGGTCTGAAAACCAACAGATACGCACCCACGACCAGATTCGTCGTCGTACCGCTGAGACTATCTTCGTCTTAACCAGCCTTCTTCATCTCCCCCCATTGAAGACCTCCTCCGCAGGTTTATACAGTATCACCATCGTCTAGAGGAATCTTTGTGAATGTTCAAATTTAATCAGAGTCAAAATTTGAGAGGTATATTTTTTTTTTTTTCAATCGAATTTTTTGTATTCTCCAAGGGAGTAAGCAACATTGTTCAATTTTTTTCAATTTTTAGACTATCCAGTCACTGTTTAAATATCTCTCAGTCTGGAATAAATTTGTTAAGTTGATTTCCTGAATATTTATTCGCCTTCCCATACAAGCTAGGTGACATTTATTTAGTAAATTTTTGTTTATCTTTGGCTTTTGTCTTTGGCAAGCCTGGCGCCCAACTCTTGAACTCGTCAAGTTAATTGATGTATAATTTTTTCAGGGGCCCAATTTGACAAACTAGGAAAAGTCATCAATTGAACCTTACTCTTGGCCTAACCATATCAATCTGAGCAGCCTATCAGCAAAGTGATTTCACCTTTTAAATTTGAATCAGATCTTTAAATTT